>JAQQZT010000010.1:4048450-4069276 GCA_030068275.1 Clarias platycephalus | reverse complement strand
CCCCCCCCCCCCCCCCCCCCCCCCCCCCCCCCCCCCCCCCCCCCCCCCCCCCCCCCCCCCCCCCCCCCCAAACGCGAAGCAGAAGAAAAGAAAAATGAGTCAGGAATAATCTGCCAACTCTCACTTACCACTTTTATGTGTTTTGCATATCTACGCTGATCTGACTTTTATATGAATCTGGCTGCCAGGGAAACCCCATCACACACACACACACACACACACACACACACACACACACACACACACACACACTGAGATTGTCTTCTATCTGGCAGAAGAACTGCTACTCATCTCCAAAAAGTTGTTGTGCTCATAACGTTCATGTTTAACTTGTTTGTTTTATGTTCCAGAAATCTTCAAATATTTTCTTCTTAAGTTCATTAGAGCAAGAAAAGAGTTGAATGATAGATGATGCGTATTATGGGAGAAGCTCAGTGGTTAAGGCGTTGGACTATGCTTCGGAAGGTCCCAGGTTCAAACCCCACAACCACCAAGTTGCCACTGTTGGGCCTTTAACCCTCAACTGCTCAGATGTATAATGAGATAAAAAACAAATAAATGTAAGTTGCTCTGGATAAGGGTGTCTGCCAAATACCTTAATGTAGATGGTGAAGAGGAATTATACACTTCAGGACGTGTGGTTATGAGAAAATGAATAACATCAGGAATACACTGTACACTTTTAATCCACCCAGTTTCCAGGGTGTCCCAGGTTGTACCTTTGCTCATTTGCCCGAAGCTTTCTGAGATAGGCTCCACCAATTCAGTAGAGAAGATTTATCCTGTACAGTCTCAGAAGAACCAATCATCCTATAACTTTTGACAAAGTTGGGTTAAGAGGACACCCTGGAAATTGGGTGGATTAAAAGTGCTATATACTGTATATACACTGTGCACTTTTAATCCACCCTGTTTTCCAAACATTTGGCGAACACACTATGAAGAAAACCCTTACATTTTAGTGTTGACAATCTCTGGAAAACATTTCCCCATTAAAAAAAAGTCAGACATTTTATGCCTCCCAGAACAGTGCTGAAAAATCATGAGGAAACACATTTGGTTCCACCAGAGAATTAATATTCCAGTTATTAATAATTAGTTCCAGCACACTCTATCCAATCCAATAACAACTGTGTCTGATGACTGTCCTAGGCTTTTGGTGAGAAAGAGAGAGAGAGAGAGAGAGAGAGAGAGAGAGAGACCTCTAGCCAAACCAGATCTGATTTTCATGTAGTGATGTTTAAACTGTCAGTGGTGTTAGAAAAAACATGGCAAGTCTTCTTTCTGTCTTTACCACTATTGCATCCAAAGTTTGTTCTCAGTGACATCACACCAATGGTCACTGCTGTGAGGAGAAGTTTCCTTCTTGAGGAGCCAAACCTCTTGCAAACCCAAGCACACACAAATACACTCATGGTGAATCTGTGGGAGGAAGCTGGAGCACTGGGAGAACATGAAACACCCCACATGCACACAATCGCTCCACCTAGAAGGTATGAGGCCACTAAGCCGTGGCGGGTGATCTTAGATTGTTATTCCAAAACACATTATTCAGTATTTACCATAAAACCGTGATCGTCTCGAACTGCCACACCTGTTCAACTGCTTGTTAACGCAAATATCTAATCAACCAATCAGAAGACAGCAACAAATTCCATTTAGGCATATAGACACAGTCAAGACGATCTGCTGAAGTTCAAACCAAGCATCAGAACCGGAAAGAAAAAAAGTAATTTGATCGTGGCATGGTTGTTGGTGCCAGTATTTCTGATCTACTGGGATTTTCACACACAACTGTGTTTAGAGTTTACAGGGAATGGTCTGAAAAGAGCAAAGATCCAGTTATGGCAGTTCTCTGGGTGGAAATGTCTTGTTGATGCTAGTGGGCAGAGGAGAAGTCCAGACTGGGTCGAGCTCATAAAAAGGCAAAAATAACTCAAATAAAATTTTGTTACAACATGAGATATGCCGAAGAGCATCTCTAAACACACAACACGTCAAACCCTGAAGCAGATCGGCTACAGCAGCAGAACGCCACTTCCTTGGACAAGAGAAGATTGGAAAAATCTCAAACTATCTAACTAACAAATCATCTCAGACTAGTTTCTTGGACATGGCAATGAGGTCACTGTACCTCCACAGTTACCAGATCTCAACCCAGTAAACGAGATCCATTGGGATGTTGGGGAACGGGAGATTCGCGTCCTGGAGGTGCAACCAACAAATCTGCAGTGACTGCGTGATGAAATCATGTCAATATGGACCAAAATCTCTAAGGAATGTTTCCTTGTTGAATCTTTTCCATGAAGAATTACGGCGGTTCTGAAGGCAAATTGGGGGTCCAACCCAATACTAGCAAGGTGCCCTCAGTAAAGTGACCAGTGAGTGTAAACATGTGTGTTTTCTACATTTTTATCTAAACCTGATTACAGTACAAATCCTATATTAATGAGTGACATATCATGAATGTTATCTGTCAACATTTCTGAAGAACAAGTTATCTCCTGTTATCATGTCCGTCATAACAACAACAAAGACTTTCTTTATTTTTTAAATCTGGAAACCGGTTCTCCTAAAACAAATCAGTCAGAAAAATAACAAAATTACCGTTTGATTCCTGAATTCTGCAGCTGAGAAGTTTTGAAGGCATGACACACATGGCAGCCCGAAGGAAGCAGGTGTAAAAGAGTCCAGATGTTTTGATTTGTCTGTTCGTGAGAAAGCCGTGTAACAGGTTTTCAGGGAATCCCTGAGGTGTCTCTGTTATGCTCTGGGATGCGTTCCAGCTCACAACATCAGGGATGTGCCGAAAGTCAGTGGAATGATGGACTCTGAGAAATCAAAACGGATTTGGTTTCATCGTGATGCAATTCTGAGAAAACTACAGAAAAAAAAAATGAAACAAGCAACAAACAAACAAAAAAAAATCTAAACACCCAATCCCAGTTTGTGCGTGTGTGTGAAAATCTTATGGGACACTCGGAGTAATGAATCAGACGTGAGGTGACTCGGAGGAGGACAAGCAGCTAAAAGAAACGGTAAAGCGTCGGAATATTCATGCAAAATTTGAGTCAATGGCAAACGTCTATTATAGTGAAAAATGTATTCATTTACTGCTATTATTGTATTAACACAAGTTTATTATTTAGTTAAAACATATTTAAGCAGTATCACAATAGTATTAAAGTACAGTATTTAAGCAATATCATTATATTACACAAAACAGGTGACGTTACTAATTAGTTTTCATCTGTCTGGCTGAAGAGTCGTGTTAATTAGAATCAGCTGGTTTAGCCGGGTTGTCGACCCAAAACCAGGGAATACTGTGATCTTCAGAAAGCGATCAAGCAGGCATTGATTGAACAAATGCCACCCGATGTCTTTTTGACTCCATGCCCAGTCGGATCTAGCAGGTTTTGCAGAATAAAGGACTTCATACTAAATACTGATTCTTGTTTCATTGCATAAAATAACTAATTATTCTTATAATCTTAATTGTTATTTTTAAAACAATCTGAATGTCGTTAAAACAACGAATCTCACTTCTGTCTCTATATAAAGACTTAACCCTTAGGGCTCACAGTGCCTTTCCCTGACTTACCAAACTTCTGTTAATGAGATTTAGTTTTTGCCTTAATTTTTCTATTATTATTATTATTATTAATTTTTATTACTTGACCTTGTGCTGCAGACATTATCTACACCTCTAATGCTGTGTAGGGTCACTGGTTAGTATCCCATCAGTCTACGCCATATGTCAGTATAAGAAACCAAAGTACCTGGAGAAAACCCACAAAGAACAGAACATACAGTAATACACACAGTGCAGAATCAAGATTCGAACCCCAACCCTGGATGTGCAAGTTAACGGTGCTGAGCAACAAGCCATGGTGCTACCATTTGTCATCCCCGCTTCACGTTGTGGACTTGTTTCGCAGTGTCTTTAAAATTAAAAGTGTTAACGAACCAGTTTTTGCAGTTACCCCTTACTCCCTTGGAGTCCATCCATCTGGTTCAGACATTTCTACTAGTGACTGTTTACACCACAAATAATTTAGGGATTCCACAGCAACAGGTGTGAACACTATGTGGTATACAGTATTTTATTCTAATCGGATCTTTGGTTTTATTTCAAGCAAAACACACACACAAAAAAAGAAAGAGACACAGACGTCTTTAGACATCTTCTTTATCCAGAACTAAAACCTCTGCACAGTCCTGAAACGTTCATTTTCGGGTTCTTTGTTAACCTAAGTCCACCTAAGCACACACACATACACACATACGCACACAGCTTGGGATATCAGCTTATTTTATGAGAAAATACAATAAAAACACCACCAGCACCACCATGTTACGAAATAAGAACACCAGTACTATACACAAGAACATAGTGTCCAAAAAAAACACCCCCACCCCCACCGACATCAAGGGCTGACGATACAGCTGAAGCATGACGCGGCTACTTTTTTCTGTAGCTTGTTTTGGATGATTATGGTTGACTTTCCAGTGGTTGACAGTGTACACATCTTTACTGTTTTCCTTAAATACTTACCTACTGTAGATGCATTTCTCATTGCTTATAACACATAAACACCGCTTCGAATCCATAGATTACGGCTGCCGCGCTAATTCAGTTTTCCCAGTTTCCCAACAAATAACCTTCCCACCAAATAATTAAATGGAGCCCACTTATTAAATATGATATTTCCACAACTCAAGTTACACAACTTATTGGCTAAGTATCTCACGGTTATTATTTCCGTAACTCGAGCCCTTGAATTAGCATGTTGTCATGCTTAAAGAGAGGCTTCTGCTTGGGTCTTTGGTTGGTAAATGTCTCTCTTCATGACACCAGTGCTGTTTTGTTTATTCCTATTTCTAAGGCTGAAGTGTAATATTTTTGATCAATCATCTCTATTCTGGTTATGGAAAGCTGTTAGGCACAAACCTTCTGAAATATTGGAATTTTATGTTACATCATCTCACAAACTTCAAAATCCTCCAACCAATCCAACCTGAACAACATTAACCCCATTCACACAGAAACGGTGCTAAACATGCGGTAATAAGACGCCCTCAATATTGTGCTTTAAAGGCCTGGACTGGCCTTTTGCTTTCAGAGTACGACTGGCATTTAACTCAACAGCATGATGTCAAAAATTCCACTTATACCGCAGCTTTTAAAACAACAAAGGCTGGTGAAGTGAGTGTTGAGGTATGAGCTGTGCACATTACTTACCACAACAATCCCCAATTCCACTTCATTCCTCTTTAACTGCAGCCCAGGATAGTCAAATCCCAGATCAACTAGAAAGATTCTACAGCGATGGAAAATAAATTCACCCAGCAAGCATACAAGCTAGCCCTCAAGTCACCAGTAGAGTTTCTGTAAGTCATTTTCAAGCCATCCCCATTATGTCTGAAGTCTTAAAGGTCTGAAGTCTTATTAGGTTTCCAGCTCTGGAGATTTGAAGTCTCTAGCCATGAAGAGTTCCCCATTAGCTCTCTATTCTCAAAGATATCACAACTTACTGCAGGTCTCCAGTCCTGAAGACGTCCCCATTAGGTCTTTGGTTCTGAAGATGTCTCCATACTTTGGGACTGTCTCTAGTCCCAAAGAATAGCCCCCCATAAAGTCTCTAGTCCTGAACACCTCATTAGGCTTTTCGTCCCAAAGATGCCCCTATTACTGTAAGTCTTTAGTCCTAAAGAGTTCTCCATTAGGTCTCTATATCTCCAGTACTTAAAATGTCCCAATTAGGTCACTAGACTTCTGCAGTCCTACCTGTGCCCACAGGGTTTAGACTGGCTAAGCTATTTAAAGGATGTAAGTGGAAACACATGTGCACACAACCTGAATAACAGAGGCTTCAGAGTCGGGTTTGTATTCACAATTCATCTCCATGCTGAGCTTCTTTTTATGACTTCTCTTAAGGCCCGATATCTACCGATAGTCGCTTTGTGCTTTGTGGATGTGCAGTACAGACAAACCCGTGGCCTCGATATTTTAATTCAGGGGCCACGTTTTATTAAATAATAACCAGTGTGTCACCCCAGAGCCTCGCAATAATCACTGCAGGGGAGGAAAAAGAAGCAGAGTGAGTTAGCACATGGAAAGTGAGTAATTACCCAACGTACGTCATCTCGCTGCTTGTATTTATTCTAGTTGCACATTTCACACTGTTGTTTAATAACTACATGCAAAAATAATAAAGGCTTGTCCCAGAATTGTCCATACATAAAGAAAATTATCCCAAGAGAAAGTTCATGATGTTCTTCCTATGTCGAAGGAATGAATGCCTAAAGGCTAACTGAGAAAACAATAGAAATAAAATAAACTAAATCAGAATAATTTTTAAGGATATTTTGTTAAAAAAGGTGTCAGTTTCCCTGAAGTATTCAAGCATTTAGTAAACGTACGCATTGTGTTTGTGCAAAAGAGAGAAACTCCTCCAGAATTCCCGCTGTTACAGGAAAATTTATGAGCTGGTGATTGATTGTTTTCCCAAAACAGCACATCCCTAAGTACTTAATTCCTTTTACACCACATAAGTGTGCTAGTTTGTTTGCCCTTTTATTAAAGAACGACGCGTCAAACTTTATATCCGTCCTCAACATTTATCATTGTGAAACGAGCCATCTGTTTCCAGCCTCGCTTTTTTCCCTCTCCCTCTTCAGTTTAACAAGACAAAGCAATGCAGCAGGTCAACTTATTGATAAATCTGGATCCTGAAAACCTTTTATCCTGAAAATGAAGACGTAGATGTTTTCACATCTTCATGTTAACGTTAAGCTCGGAGTAGACAATTCACCCGCTTGTGAGTAAGCCGTTACTTTAGAAATGATCAAACGATTTTTTTCCCTTAAACAAAATGAAATTGAGCAAAATGTAGACCTTGGGGTATCGTTTATAAATCACATTCTTCATCAATGTATAAAGCAAAGCATGGCATAGGAGTAATACAGTGTACACTCCCAGAGCTTTATGTTTTTTTTTCTTCTTCTTCTTTTTTATCTTGCTCTTTAATGTAGTGCAATTTTGAAAATGACTAGGAGAATAAAAAACGTCAGGTAGTAATTACGGACTATTTTCAGAGTAAAACGGTGATGTTAATGGTACTTTGGAAATGGGGGCATGCCCATCATGACCCTGCTGGGAAAAAAAACAACATAATATGTAATAAAATCGGCAGAAAAAAAAAAGAGAACATTGACAGCGGCACATAAGCAGCAAAAACCAGTTTGGATCAGCAGGTGGAAGCTGATTCACTGATGGGACACAGGAGACATAAACATGATGCAATTTTTATCTTTTTGGCTAAAATACTATAGATGACTGTCACTAGAAGTAATTGCACCCAATCTTAAATGGATAACAATAAATAACTCTTGAATATCAGGGTTTAGTGTAATCACATGACAGTGGCGTGAGCACTGTGTGTGTGGATGTGGAGCTGATCTGAAACGCCACATGAGGAATCAATCACTAACCCCGGTGTCTCTTTATGGACCAGATGAAACCAAGATGTGCAGCGAGCTTTGTGTAGAATTAGGGCAGAATTGCGAAATCCCAAACACCAGCTGGACCGCTTCCACATGTGCTCTTTATATTCCTCTAGCCTGAGGTGAAAGTCTAGGCTTCCTCTGTATGCTTGACTACCGAACACACACAAACATAGACGAATCTTCAACTCGCATAAAATTACTCCATTTGTTTTGCTTCCACCTTGTTTGCTTATCGTTACTTTGATGTCCTTCTCCTACGTCTTTTTGTGTTCAGAATCATTTATCTGTTAGAGGAGATTGTTCACATGCGTTGCAACTTTAGATGTTCTTTGGTGAACCATATACACCAGGTGCATGGTCGGTATGTGTGTGTTTGTGTCTGTGTGTGTGAGTATTGAGAAAAGACTAAATCTTAAGGGTTAGGGTTAGGGGTGCAAGCAAGACTGAGTTAAAACAAACTCCATGTATGAGCCCAAGAATGTACAACTGTACAAATTTCTTGTACAATCTTTCTATCGAGACCACGACCATATGCAGCGGGACAAGTGCCAGAGTCAAGTCCATACTGATTTCGGAAACGTCTCCACTGGATCCTATGGTACAGTTCCTGTAGATAACAATCACTCAGAAATGGTTAAGTGTGTGTTGTGTTAGAAAGTTTTAACTAAATGTGCGCATACACATAAGAGTGTATAAAAATATAAACAGATTAAGATCAGCCAAATACACCTGTGAAAACCCCATTAAAGTTTGTTCAGTAGTTTTTAAGTGATGCATGCACAAACAAACAGACAGGACAAAAATTCCAAAACCCATCTTGATGTGTTCTATTACTCATCGTACATCTTACTCGTCCCCCCAAATAATTTTTTTTCGCAAATATCTTCAACAAGCAGCTGACCTTCATGTCTTAAAATAACAAGTGACTGTTTCTGTTGTTACTTAAAGACCTAATGTACAATGTTTGTTAATCCCTCACAGGACACACACACACACTCACACACTACAGGCAATTTGGGGAGTACCCAGCGGAACTAATTTCACTGGAACCTGTTTCAGGATGACAAAGTGCACAAAGAGAACTCCAAAAAGATGTGGTGTGTTGAGAAGCTGATTGTCCTGCACAGAGCCCTGACTGAGCTCAACCCCTGGGGGATGAACTGGAACTGGAGCCGCCTCATAATCCCGACATCCCCTAAGCCCTGCCAGAAGAGTGGAGATTATTATAAGAGGTAGCACTGAGGTGTGGCAGTGATCCAGACCCTGTCTGCCCTCTAGACCTGTCTGACTCATCCTGGTTCCCCTGCTTCTGGTTGGAGAACTCAACACAGCGGCCGCGTATAGTCTTCCTGGTATGCATGTGCTGACCAAGGACAGTTCCACTTTACCATGAAGGTGGTCCTGGCCTTGAAGTCTGAATGCATGGAGTTTGCATGTTCCCCGCATGATTGGTGGCTTTCCTCCGGGTACTCCGTTTTCCTCCCACAGTCCAAAAACATGCATATAAGGCTAACTGGCGTTCACAAATTGCCCATAGTGTGTGTGTTTGTGCCCCGCCTCATGCTCTAAGACTCCTTGGATAGACTCCAGGCTCCCTGCGATTCTGTATACAGGATAAAGCAGTATACGTAGATGATGAGTGAGTGAGTACTGTAAGTGAGTGATTGTTCCCAATTTGCCTGTATTGTGTTCGTATAAGGCAGCACAGTCATCTTGCACCTCTAGAGTCTGGGTTCGATTCCCACCTCGGGGTTTGTGTGCACGGAGTTTGCATGCGTGCATGGTGGGTTTCCTCCGGTTCACTCCCACAGTCCAAAGACATGCAGATTAGGCAAATTGGTGTGTGTGTGTAGATTGGCACCACATCCAGGCTTGTTTACAAGTAAGCTTTTGTAAAGCTTTTTTTGTAAGCTTGTTTACAGGATAAAGCAGTATAGTATAGGCGATGAATAAGGGTGTGTGTGTGTGACTGAAACCCTGTCCAGTGGCACCCTAGTCTTCTCCCCTAGGACAGGGTCCATGCCTCAGTGCGACCTTGTACATGGGGTAAAGGGGTCGAGTGTGTGGTTCTGCACAGACTTTTGTACAGTACAGTACAGTACAGTGTATCATCATTACCTTTTCCTTAACTAGTTTGGCACACTGTGTGCTTCTATCTGTAAAAAAAGCACGTGCTTGATGCGGGTAGTTCATCAACGTCACGCACCTCACCCTCTCTCTCTCTCTCTCTGTATGTGTGTGTGGGGGGTGTGTGTGTGGGTAGGTGCGTGCGCACTCTCTTAAGGACCTCGGTACAGAGTTTAGTGCACTCCCTTTTTTTTTTTTTTTTTTTAACACACGCACACACACATATACATACAGTACACACACATACGCACACGCGCGCGCACCACCAGTAAACTTGAACACGATCTCTCCTGAGGCGCGCACACATGCCACAGCCCGCGCGCGCTCACCCCGGACACCGCGAGCCACTCCAACGGTCAGCAGATCAAAGGAGAAGAAGATCAAGGTAGAAGAATCCCGGTACAGACTGTTCGGTCCTCCGGATTATGCGCGCGGTGTGACGCTGTCGGCGCGCGCGCTGGGCTCGCGCCCGGATGAGTCGCCGCACCGGAATCCGCCGCGGACGCGGCACGCGGGGAACGGGGAGACAGCGCGAGAGCGTGCGGGTAAATCGTTTAAGATCATACTCTCTTACTCTGTGTGTGTGTGTGTGTGTGTGTGTGCGCGTAAATTTCATGGGGGAATAATATATAATAATAATAATAATAATAATAATAATAATAAGTATAATTATAATAAACACCACAACAACAATATTATGATTGTTATTAAGAATAACAATAAAAATATCAACCATAATAATCATAATAACCATAACAATAAAAAAAGTAATAATAAAAGCTTTAAGGAATAAATTGCATTAACACTAACACCATGCAGCACCACACAGAGCTCTTTTTCCACAGTTGGATCATGTGTGAGTGCATCCCAGTGTGGCATTGTAGAATTAACTACAGTTCCACTGACTGAACTCTTAAAGCCCTCATGTGCTGTACAAGTTTGTGTCACGGCATCTCGCTAACATCTCACTGATGGGTGGCACGGTGGCTTAGTGGTCAGCACTGTTGCCTCGCACTTCCAGGGTCGATGGTTCGATTCCCGCCTGTGTGCATCATGGAGTTTGCATGTTTCTCCCCATGCTTGGTGGGTATCTTCAAACAAAAACCGTGCAGATCCGGCTACTGTAGATCGGGCAGAGAGTGTGTGAATGAGTGCGTGAGGTTCTACCTCCGAAGATGGTAAAAATGGGAATAAGTAATCACCACTTGGACTACCAGATTCCTACAGTAGATAGAGGGATGGAATATAGACTGCGTTAACAAGTCCAGGAGAATTAAGACGTCTCTGGTGTCATTATGGCTTTGTATTAACCCTGTTCACTGTAAAGGAAAAAAAAAAGTGATTGTTTTATTAACCTCAGACTCATTGGTCTTGGGTCATTTTATGTGAAGAACATATAAATGAATTGGTTTTTAGATTTTGAAGGTTTAGGTGTTGAAATTTTAGGTGTTGTGTGTGTGCGTGCGTGCGTGTGTGTGTGTGTGTGTGTGTGTGTGCTACGAGTCAGCAGCCAGAACAGCATAGTATGCATGCCTCAAGTGCAAGAAATACAAATCAGCTTCAATGATAAGCAGAAAGAGAAGAAGAGCGTTTGATCCAGGGACGCGTCATTCCTCAATCCTAGTCCGGATTATGTGCTCGGCTTGACGGTGTTGCATTTGTTTGTTTTTTTTGCACTTGAGGCATGTATACTATATCCTTCTGGTTGCTGACAGGCAGCACACACACATACACACTTGGTAAACCTCTGACCCTCATGTGTTGTACAGGTTGGAACGAACAGGCTTGGATCGATGTGTTGTATAGACTGGTATGGATATTGGAATCCTGGATCTATTAGCAGGGGCTCGTGACTGGCATGAACGTGCTTAATTTCAAAATAAGTTCAAAGAAATAAACATATATATATATATATATTTGTTCAAGATAAACATGCTTTTTCTTTGCACCTGAATCTTTGGATTATAATTGATTTTTCTCTTTTTGTTACTTGATCACATAAAGTAAACACAAACAGCACAACCGTTTGCCGTCAATACTGATTGTAATTAAGATATAGTAAACATCTGTTGAATAACATCTGTTGAATATGTTTAACTACATTGTTGTACAGTATGTGGCTGTATAGATTTCAAAACCGAATAATGCTGTATGTCCAACAAAGCTGTGAACACTACACGAGTAACAAATACACGAACACCGTACAAGGGTTAATGCCTGCAATGTACAATTATTATCATAGTGTGATGTATTAACTCCTAAAACGTAGACATATGCTGCTTTTCTCACCCTGCCACATTAACCCCTACATTGTAGTAATAAAGCCTTGACCAGAATAAACACCTATGAAGAAGAAGTTTTTTTTTTTTTTTTTTGTCTTAAATCATGTTGATTAACACGAATAGCATATAATAGCTCATATGGTGTTGTGTTAAAAACTGTAGTGTTGAACTGTGTCCAGTTGGACTCAGCAGAATATGTGTGAAGTCATCATTGTAAGTGTTACATTAACTGTGCGTGTGTGTGTTTGCTGTACTGGAATCATCGACATCGGGTTGTAAACAACACTCTCTGTTACCCCGTGCACATTTTTGTGTGTTATATAAACCAGATGTGTATTGTATAGCACAGTCACAACCCCCCCCCAGAGACCGCAGTTCCTTTGGAGTAAATCTCACGGTGTCAATTCACCCAACACACAAACACACACATGCGCTTTGTCAGCTAGTGCGGTAAAACCAGATCTTCAGCAGAATTATGTAAGCATTGAATTTTTGGAATAACCCTCACTATCAGCTGCAGCTCTCAGCCATACCTTTAAGGCTAATTTCTGTAGGTTTAAGCAAGGAGGAGACTTGTTTCTTAGAAACCTTTGTTTTTTTTGTTTAAACAACTACTAAACAAACAAACAAACAAACAAACAAACAAACAAACAAACAAACAAAAGACTGATCAGGCTTCGGACCGTCAGGGTGTGGACGTGCCTAATTTTACTGTATGTCTAAAATTACCCTGCTTTGTATTGCCAAAAAAAAAAAAAAAAAAAAACCTCATACTTTGACAACATAAATAAAAGGACTTAATATGGAAGCTGTAATTAGGAGAAAAAAAAGAGCTAGAAAGGTTGTTCTCGAGGTTACGTCTCATCACTGTTTTATGTGTTCTTATGACAAAGCCCAAACAAGCGCGCACACAATTAAAAAAGGTTGTTGGTCTGGTTTTTGTCAGTCAATGCTAATGTAATCATCGCTCGCTGTTACGGGGTATTAAGCACAAAGCAAATATTACACAAAGCTAAAAACGAAACATTAGCAGTCTAGAGGGAAGAAGCATCTTGGATCTATAGCTTTCTGCTTAAGTTCACGTACAACTTTGAAAAGAGATAAACAGGGGAGGCGATAGCTAGCACCGGTGCAATCTAGGGTCTCTTCAGAGATCGCCTTGTGAGCCGCCTCGACTGAATCACAGCACTGACTAACGCTGCATTGAAAGCAAGTAAAATCTGTGCCGTGGGTGTTTTGGACATCACACTCTCAATCACTCAGTCATCACTCACTTTGTCACCCTCCCTGATTCTTCTCTGCTTCAGTCTCATGCTCATGTCTCTTCCTCTTCTCTTTTCACAGAACTAAGGCAGCCAGTGCCTCTAACAGCGTCCCTCGAGTGCCAGAGCCCACCGTCACGCCTGGTTTCTCCGCTCACTTTATTCCTCCCTCCTCCGTCTCGCTCTCGACATGGAGCCGGGTGGGTTATGGAGCCAGGGGGAGGATCCCCTCATGGGGAGCTTTAACGCATCGGAATTCAACTCTGGTATTCTTTCGTCTCCAATAATGTCGAGGACGATGGATAACCAGTCGTACAGCATGTCAAACCAGACCTTGCCGTTTTTCGCCAGCAGCATGGTAATAACGGCGACCATATCGTTGATCGTGTTCATCGTCGGGCTCATAGGCAACACGCTGGCCATCTACGTGGTCCTGCGGTATGTCAAGATGAAGACCGTGACCAACATCTACATCCTGAACCTGGCAGTGGCAGACGAGCTCTACATCCTGGGCCTGCCGTTCCTGACTACACAGAACGTCCTCTCGTACTGGCCATTTGGATCCTTCCTGTGCCGCGTAGTCATGACGACAGATTCGCTCAATCAGTTCACAAGCATCTTCTGCCTTACTGTGATGAGCATCGATCGATATTTGGCCGTTGTTCATCCACTGCGTTCCAGCAGGTTGCGTCGGCCCCGGGTGGCCAAAGTGGTGAGCACCGCAATGTGGGCCACATCCTTCATCGTGGTGCTGCCGGTGGTGATCTTCTCTGACGTTCAGGACAATTTCAATTCCTGCAACATGAGCTGGCCAGAGCCGCGCAACTTTTGGCCAGTGGCATTCATCCTCTACACATCTGTGCTCGGCTTCTTCGCGCCGTTGCTTGTGATATGTGCATGCTACGTGCTCATCGTGGTGCGGGTAAAGGCTTCGGGAGCGCGGACAGGATTTGGGAGGCGACGCCGCTCTGAGCGGAAGGTGACGCGCATGGTGGTGGTCATCGTGGTGGCGTTCGTGCTTTGCTGGTTGCCCTTCTATGTGGTCAACATCGTCAATCTCATATCCATTCTGCCCGAGAACAGCGTGATGATGGGCGTCTACTTCTTCGCAGTCAGCCTGACATACGCCAACAGCTGTGCCAACCCGGTTCTCTATGGCTTTCTCTCTGATAACTTCAGGCAGAGTTTCCGAAAGGTGTTGTGTGTACGCAGGGCGAATGGCGTGGAGGACGGGGAGCCGAGCGCGCCACGCACCGATAAGATGAGCGCAATCGATAGCTTCTTGCCAGTGAGGAATGACCACGTCAATGGGCATGTGCAGAAGAACCAGGTTTGTCAATTGTCAACAACACACACACACACACACACACCCAAGTCACCTGGTTGATAATTTTACTATCACAACTTTGTTTTCATTTTACCTTTTTGGCCCAACATTACACAAAGAACAAAATAATACTTTTATTTACACAGGATCACCATTTAGCAATAGGAGAAACAGAAGCTAATGTACAATGCTATGCCGCTAATCTTATTCAGCTAAATAGCTGGCTAATATTTTCAACTTTCCAACTTCTGCTAGCTAAACTATTGTACTGTGTAATTAAACTCTATGTGTTTATTAGCAAGCTAGCTATAAAGTTTTTCAAACATGCTCTGAGAAATTTACAAAGCGGTGACTATAAGTGTAAAATTTACAAGCTAGGTAGGTTACAAACTGTATAATTGCCTTAGCATAGGTTAATACTTTTCTTTGACATATAGTACATGATCATTTTTATCAACATATTTGACATTTGATCAGAATCCAGCATTGCTATTGTGCAATATAAGTGCCAGATACCTTGGTAGCTACCCTGTTAATGTTATGGAATGTTACGTAAACAAGTAGTCAAGTTTGCTAGCACGTTACGTAACATTATATTAACTTTATTTAGTCAAATTTTGTTGCTAGGTTTGCTGTCAAGCAGCGTAATGCTACAGTAGGTAAATAATGCCAGTCTTCACTAGAAACCTAGCTAACTTTAAGCCATTGTGGCGAGCTTGTGTCTGGCTTATCAGAAACTCTGCCTGTGTGGATAGAGTGGCACCTGTAGCTAGGCAAATTCAGAATGTACGCGTGGGCACAGTGAGTGTACAGTATGTGAACATGCACTGTGTGTGTGTGTGTGTGTGTGTGTGTGTTTTGGTTGGTGTCCTTTAAATGGATGACATGCCCTTATTTAAAGCTGTCGCCTTATCTGAATGGCCCATTGAACACTAACTCGCTTGACGTCAAGCGAGCTCGAGCGTGTGTGTGCAAAACATCACTTTGTGCATCTAAGCTGTATGTGTGTGTGTGTGACATCTATATAAAGTATATGAGTTTAAAACAGATGAAGTAAATAACGTTGATTATTTTGTTACAATCGCACCTGTTTTAGAAGGATAGGCTATAACAGGCAAGGTCTTAAAGTTGATGTGTTGGAAGCTGGAAAAATGGGCAAGCGTAAGAATCTGAACAGTGACCTCTTTTAGCAGGACAGTCCATACTCCCACAGGAATTCAGGAACGTTTTGAGGAACATGAACAAAGAAATCAAGGTGTTGGACTCGGCCTTCCTTTGGACAAGTCAAATCCATGGAGGCCCCATCTCACAACTTACAGGACTTATACTGTAGGATCCGCTGATAATGGCTTGTTGCCACAGACACCACAGCACAGCTTCAGAGCTCTCATGGATTCCGTACCTTGATGGATCAGAGCTGTTTTGGTAGCAGAATGAGGACATACTCAATATTAGGCAGGTAGATTTAAAATTCTAGCCGATATAGATATGCACGAGTGGTTGCGTGCAGAGCAGCCAGGAACCCTCACCCATTCACAATGTCTGTTCATTGGCTGTGCGGGTGGGTGTTTGTACATACTGATGTGTGTTTGTGGACAAAATAGAAGTGAGGTTTGTTTACATAAAACAATTCTGGAGCATTTAAAGACCTCAATGTCAAAAAACGGTCAACCAAACTAATTAATATAGGCAACACACTTAAAGAATATGTGTGTGCGTGTGTGTATGTTGTTTTTCTAAGTTGTACAGTATTTGTGAGTCATTGTGCTAGAATGCCATGTATAAAGTGTCACTATAATCCTGTACACACTACCTTATTTCAGATGGCGGTACTACGGTTTAGAAGGTGGGGCGGGGGGGTTTCCATTGTGTGCATGTGTATGTGTGTGTGTGTGTGTGTGTGTGTGTGTGTGTGTTTGTTTCTCCTCTCACTCTGGTGACATGCCCTTATTTAGACCTGTCTCCTTATCTGATGCAGTGCTGCATGGTAAATCTCATTCTAACTTTGATGATTTTGTGTGACTTGTAGGGCACTTGAGCATAAATTTTTCTGCCAGTTGACCCGGCTACTTGAAAGGGACACGAAGGGAAGAACACACGTCATTTATCACCTTCACTTCCTTACAAACTTAGATAGAAGGAACAGTGACTTTGGCACCTGCTGTCAAGTTTACAATGAAAACTGTTATGGTCAACAAACATCATTAATCCTTTGTAATGCAAACTTTTATAATGAAATCTGAACATATGAATCTTTATAGTGAAATGTATAAGGTGTAAAGAAAATATTTGATCACTTTACATCATCTTCACATTTAACCATAACATTGTAAATTTGTATTTACGTTTTGTAAAATTTACAGTGTAAATCTTACTCTTAATGCTTATAAAGGAAACTTTCAATATTTAATTTTCACACGGTAGCTGAAGTACGAAATTAAATTGTTTTATTTTAAATTGTGTTTAGTATCAGTTAGATTACTTAGATTACCATTAAAAATGTTAGCATAAAGTACACATTCAAACATTAAGCTGAAAATTTTACAATTAAAACTTATGAAAGTTGCATTTAAGTCCTTATGTTATAAACTTTACATTAAATCATACATAAACATAAACATAAACTTTAACATTGTGAACCACATTTTAAATAATGTTTCACTTCCTTCATTATAAAAAAAACTATCCATTTAAACATTTACAGCAGAAACTTTACATTTAAACTTATAGCATCAGCTGGACATTTGAATACAGCTGATTAAAAATATATTGTAAATGTAAAAGAACTTGTAAAATGGCCCTTTAATCTTTAATACCTAATGTGAATCTATAATGTACAGTATTAACCTCACACTATAAATTTATAGTGTACATTTATTGTTGAAAGTTCATACCTAAACTTGTAAATAAAAAAAATAAAAAAACTTGTAAAAAAAATATAATATTATAATGCAATTGATAGATGAAAACTTTGTAAGTTTAACATCAAAACTTTTTGAGTTTACTGTTTATGTTGTAACCTTTATATTTAGGCCTGTAAATGCTAATCGTCTAAAGCTTTCTGTGGCAGTTTTCACATTTAGACTTGACACATTTAAACCTTACTGTAAAGTAATTGAAATATTTAAGGCTATTTAAGCGTAAACTGTTTACATTTGAAACCTGTAATGTAAATTACATGCCAGCCATTGTATTGTAAACATTTAAAATCCCCACTTAAATGTTTAGACTGTAAACTGTACAGTTAGGTTCTTAAATTATAATCTTAGCTTATAAATTTGTTTTATAAGCTAAGATTATAATTAGCTTCTTCTGATTTTTAAATGATAAACTTGACCTTATGTCTTTACTCTGTTTATTTGCAAGGCTGTAACTCTGGAGGCAATTCTTCAAGCATGGCAGCGCAGTTCTGATGTTATCTCACCCAGGTTAGCGAGATGGAGGGACTGTGAGGTTAATACTTAGCGGCAGGTGTTGCATTGCTAAAGGCCATAGACTGAAAGTCCACAAGAGCACTGTAGCATGAAGCACGGAGGCCATATGCAGAAAAAAATAAACAAATGAACAGATCAAATAAGTCCCAGACACTAACACACCTCCACACTGTCTGTGACCTCTGGGGATTCTTTCTCGTGTCTTCACAGGGAGCTTTTCCACACCACGGGATTGTTCTTAAATGATCTAAACCTGATAAATCTAACGTGATTTTGGTAACATAGCTACAACATATAACATATCTACAAGAAAAACAAACTTGTTTGCCTCCAATGGTCCAAGCCCATAAATCCACCAGCTAGTTGTTTTTTTTAGGGAGGTTTTACTGTTGGGTAAACGCCATTGGGTGCTATGAAACGATTGAGTGTTATAGACGAGCGCTCACCAACTCGCCTGGAGATATACCACTCTATAAAATCTGCATTGCAATCCGCTTTTTAATGTAACCTTGTACATATGTCCTTGTCTCACCCAAAGTGTCCTATTACTTTATTAGTTCAAAACAACTTTGTCACTTCAGGTCTGAGAAACATAACCTTCCCAGAAGGCTTTACGGTTTACAATTAACTTTTCAAAACGGAATAGTTATTGGAGAATAATATCATTCGAGAATAATAATTGTAATAATTTTTTGACATAACGTTACTCTGCTGGCTATTTAGCGTGTCAGACTGACATTGCGCAAAGAAATCCGACCTTGAAAATCACCACAGTAATCATTTCGTCTACAACATTCTTTCTGCAAGTCATGTCCCAGAGATTGCCCCTAACTATTCAGGCCAAATATGGCAGACGCATATGTGATTAATCCAACCACATTTGGCTGACAATTGACGATTCTCTGGGGTTGAAAGTTTAATCTCAACCTTAATCAGCCTCACCTGCGTCAGCAAGTGAATGCTTTTCTTCAGATGATACTTTACACCTGGTGGATGAGGGGTTTTTGTGTGTTTCAGAGTGTTAGGTTGCACTGAACTCACATGACGGGAGATTAGAAGGCAGGGTCGGTGTTGGGTTTCTTAGATGTGTCCAGTGCTGGGTTAAATCAATTTCCTAATAATTGTAGGTTACGATAGCTGACAATTTTTTTTCTACAAATTCTGGAATAGCTTACAACAATTTACCTCACACTATGATTTCTAATTCTAAATTCTAGCCTGTGTCTTTCCAAACTGGGACATGAGTGTAACATTCCAGATAAAAATTCATTTTGAAGAACATTATCTTCATTGAAGATAAGCTCTTCACTCAAACATGAGTTACACATTTAATGGACATGAACTTTATAATTAACTATTGTGTTTTTTAAAATATAGGAATCCATTTGATTTGTTTAAAAATAAGCAACAATTCGACCAAGATCTGTTCATGTCAAAATTTCAAGATGGTTCTTTAATCCATTTTAGGTCCAGTCAAGGGGGATCTCAGACCTCGAGCTCTGCTTTGATACTCTGTTTAAATATTCCCAGACTGTTACCTAAGAATATTTCCTGAACCTACAAATATAATTCTTAAAACATTACACAAACCTTGTTAAAATGTTATGATGAATAGAATTATATGGAAAAAGTTCCCAGAATGTTTTTCAGAACATTCCCAAAACTTTTCTCAAAACGTTAACCAAAACATTCCCATTCGGTCGTGTAAGCATTTCATTGCATATCGTACTGTGTATGACTGTGTATGTGACAAATAAAATTTGAATTTGAAAATATTAACCAAAACATTCCCAGAACATTCTCCAAAAGGTTAACCAAATCCAGCCCTGAACAGTCCCCAAAACATTAACTGAAACATTAACAAAAAAATTCCCAGATTGTTCTCCAAAACAATAACCAAAGCCTGCCAGACAATTACCCAAAAGGATAACCAAAACCTTTTCAGTACTGTCTGCAAAACATTAACCAAAATGTTCCCAAAACATTCTTTAACAAAAACATTTGTTCCCAAAATGTCCCCCAAAACCTGTTCCCAACTGTTTCTCTAAACCATTAACCAAAATGTTGCCAAAACATAACTCACAAGGTTAACCATGACGTTGCCAAAACATTAACCAAGACCTCCCCAGAACATTCCCCACAAGGTTAACATGGCATTCCCAGACTTTTAACCAAAATGTTAACCAAAACATAAACCGAAACAATTCCAGAACACCAATTGAAACATTAGCCATAATGTTGTCAGAACGTTTTCTAAAAGAATTAACCATAAGGTTCCCAGATCATTACCTAAAACAATCACCAAAACGTTCTCAGGATGTTCTCCAAAACGTTCTCAGGATGTTCTCCAAAACGTTCTCAGGATGTTCTCCAAAAGTTTTTACCGTAAGTAAATTCTGCTAACCTAAAAAGCCCCAATGCTACCCATCATGACTCGGCATTTGCCAGTAAGAATTTTTTTTTTTAATAGCCAAGCTTTTTGTAAGTTTTTGCCATGTTATACATAAGACACCTGGTATGAATATACGTATATTTTTTGCTTTTATTCACAAAAATGATTTGCTGTGGTACTGAATTGGGTGTGGAAATCACAGATGGTGAAACATACATTTTGAAGTGCTACCCTGCATTGTGTGCTCCAGGTGTATGCTATGGTGCTAATAAGCTAGCTAATGTTAAGCTGTTTAACCACAGTAACTTATCACGCAAAGAAATACACTTCTACACTACTTTATAATAACCTCTGTCCTTAATTATCCTGAAATCATCATGGATATTGTAGTCATCTTATAGTATTTCATACATCCAACTAGGGCTGCACGATATTAGGAAAATATGCGATATTGTTGTTGAATATTGCGATAACGATATTTCTTGCGATATAA
>JAQQZT010000010.1:4025698-4048350 GCA_030068275.1 Clarias platycephalus | reverse complement strand
CACAAATGCTTGGCACATAAATGATTTATCGCAACTCTTTGCGATACGGTTATCGCGTATACTATTATCGCGATAACAATATCTTTTCGATATATCGTGCAGCCCAACATCCAACCTCATTTGCTCTGCTCACCCACTTCCCTACACCACATATATCTATTCAGCTGTTACCATGTGTACATAGGCTCAGCTTTCTGGTGTATACTGTATCCATTATGAAGGTGAACAGGAGAAGATCCACATAGTTTATGTTGGGGGTTTGGCGTTGTTTTGGGTGGAAGCATGGCTCCAAAAGTAAAGTCGCTACTCTATAATATTTGAGTAAAGCTTGTGATTAAACAGAAAGTGTGTCAGAAATGATCACTGTGAGAGCATAAGCGTGTTTTGTTTGTGTGTGTGTTGTACAGGGTTGTCGGGGTTGTCTTGTTGACTCTAATGCTAATGATGTAGGCAGATGTGTAACCGTCCATGAACAACAGCTGTCGTGTTCATATTTCATGAGAAACGGATTTCCTTAAAAGGTCGAGAAGACCTTCTCGATGTGTCGGTCAGGCATGCTGGGAATGTACGGCAAATCCTCGACATACAGTAAATAACAACATCGTCCATTCCTTTTTTTTATTTTAAGCTGTAGACAAATGGATCTCTGTCTGAAGTCTCTTTTTCTGCTGATTGTCTCCATTCCTGCGTGCACGTGTTGATCAACAGTAAATAACCAAACGCATTCGTCACACTGCAGATTTACATCAACCGGGGCCCTTGGCATATTCCCGTTCCCTAATGGCCCCCCGTGGGGTTTTTTTAATAATTCCCAATCCCCCCCCCCCCCCCCCCCCCTAATACACACACACACATATCCCCCATATGACGGACTTGGAGTGTGAGCGTGGGTCGTGCGAATAAGGTTAAAAAGTGCAAGCTTTTAAAGTGAAACCAAAAACCAGCCACGTCGAGTAAATCTCACAGTGAGCTGTGAAACGGGGAAAATAAAATCCCAGCCTGCGAGCCAGAACAGAAAATAAATAATAAACGAACAAACCCCAATTATGTAGCAGAACACTTGTCCAAAACACATCCATCACTTCACGAGTTGCAACATACGCCAAGTTCCTCTCACGTCTTATCCTCCTTCTCCTCCTCTCACATTTTATCCCCTCTCTCTCCTCCCAGGTCGTATCCCTTCTCTCTTTTCCTCCTCTCACGTCTTATCTCGTCTCACAAATCATCCCCTCTTTCTTTTCCTCCACTCACTTATCCTCGCTCTCCTATCCTCTCTCCTCTCACTTTTTATCCTCTCCTCTCACATCTTATCTCCTCTCTCCTCTCACGTTTAGTCTCTCTCTCCTCTCACGTCTTGTCCCTCATGTCTTATGATTGAGCCTTCCCCCTTCCTCCTACATTATATATTTCCTTTCATCTTTTTCTTTCTTTCAAGTCTTTCCTCTTCTCTTACATCTTTTTCTTTCCTCTCACGTCTTCCGTCTCTCCTCTCATGTTTCCTTTCCGTCCACGTCCTTCTCTACCCCTGCACACGCTTTCCTTCTCCCATGTCTTACCCGCTCTTCTTCTATCTGTCCGCTTCAATTTCCGATCCCCTTATTGCTACTTTCACATCTTTTTCTCATCTCTCACATCTTTCCCTCTTCTTTCACCTTTTAATTTTCTTTCACGTCTTTTCCTTTCCTCGTGTCTTTTCGTCTTCATTCACGTCTCTTCCTCTCCAGCTCACTTTTATGATGCTGGAAGAGAAACTTTCTCATTCTCATGGGCGTGAGACAGAAGTGTCTCCCTGCCAAAGGAAAAAGGCGAACATAGAAAGATTTGCTTTCTGGGGGGATGTTTTTGTTCTCTACCGTATGTGTGTGTGTGTGTGTGTGTGTGTGTGTGTGTGAAAGAGTAAGAGCCTTCCCAGTGGATCGACTTGTGGAATGCAGAGGGTTATGCAGCACATGACTTCATCAGACTGCTTCAGATTTACACGCTGGCTCTGTGTGTGTGTGTGTGTTGATGTGAATTCATGTGGTATTTGTCAATACTTGTTGATCCACATGCATTTTTATTAACCATTATAATGATAATTCTCTCAGGAACTGGCCACATTCTTTTCTTTTGTTCTGTTCCGTGTCTTTCCAGCTGTTTGTGCACATCTGGATTCTTACAGTATGCACACCAGCATGGGCATCTAGTCATGTGTGCATTCATGTGTATGGTCATGTGTACAGTATGTCTGTTAAAGCCTTGAATACATCGTATTATTGGTAAATTCCTACCAGATTATACAAACACCGGAGACGTAATTTCACTTTTATAGCTTAAAAAAATATTGTTTTTTAGTCTGAAAGATAAAACCAGGCGTTGTAGGGTTTTGTGTAGAACCTCAAGGGCTCGCACACCGACAAATCGGTGCTTGTGTGCTTAGGCGGCGTGTTTTTTTCCAGTTATATCGCCACCTGTTGGTTCGCTGTGCTTAGCCGTTTGTAAAAATAATTTGTAATAGCGTATGTTTTGCAGTTATCTCGCCACCTGTTGGTTCACCGTGCATAGACATTGTGTTTTTTGTGTTTATATCGCCATCTATTGGTATGGCATGCTCAGGAAGCGTAGAGTTTTTTTTTAATTTGGTTTGGCATGCTTTGGCAGAGAGTTTTTTTTTTAAGGTTAAATCTCCCCATATTGGTTCGGACTGCGAGTGTTTTGCGTTTATATCGCCACCTGTTTGGGCAGCGTGCTTTTTTCCCCTTTTGGTTGATGCCAGTATGTCATCCCTCCCCTCTAACTGTACCAAGAGAATAGGACCAATATGCTCTCTAGCCTCCTGGCGTAGGATGGCTGTAGCATCACCTGGGAACTGAACTCACATACTCGTGAACCAGAGTACATGTGGACTACATGTAGGTCTGAAACCAGACTTTCTTCACGTATTGCACTTGTCCTGACTGTTAACAACTCAGTTGAACTTCCAGACTGAAACAGTCAAAATCGAACCTGGACCCTGGAGGTGCAAAGCGACAGTGCTAACCGCTAAGCTACCGTGCTGCATATGTAATACCTACACCATGAAAATATCTGATGATGGTGAGGGAAAAGGGGTGATTTTTGTCCTTTTTTAACTAAAGATTTGACATTCGTTCGTTAAATCCAGTCTCAAATGGACTCCAGCCATCCTGGCCTGAATCTAGGAGCTATGATGGGAGACTGAGGAATTACAGTTCTCGCTATCGACTCTAGCTGATAGAAAAGCCTGCAGAAAAAAAGCCAAGGAGTGTTTAAAGTGGTAAAGGGTGAAAGTCTTGGAATGTAACACCAGCTTTAGACAGAATCCAGTTTCACAATGCCTAAGCTTCTGAAGCAGAGCAGACAGATCCAGAGACTTCACAGCTCAAGTCTGCCAAATCTGCATAAATGTTCGAGCACTCAGAACAAACTCCATAGCTCTTTATTGCCACACTCCCATGCAAACACACACACACACACAAGCTCCACTGACTTGTGTAATAGCAGGCAGTTTTGCGGTCTTATTATTTAGGGGTTCTTATAAGTTTGGGGTTCTGGAGCTTCTGATACGCCCTAAAACATCCTGGTTAGTGATAATAGTTGATCTTGCCCCTATGTGAGTATTAATATAAGTGAATATTTCAATGCATGTTGAAGCCTACTGTATGTACTGTAGTATGCTGATTTTGGCCACATGTTTGGCTCACTTCTATTAGAGGTGTGCTTGTGTTATACCGGATTTCCTCCATTAGCCAGTCCTGTACAGCATGTCCACCAGATAACAGCTGCTTATACTGACCTAGGCCTAGACCAGAACACGTTCTGCTGACTGGGACGGAAATCATCAAACGTCCATACAAGGTCACAAACGTCACGCATTCCTGTCATTACTAGAACATTCAGTCTTTGTAATGACAGAAATACATGAGCAAGAGAGTGCTTAACCACGCACACACACACACACATACACAAACACCTGGGTAATTTTTTAACAGATTATTCAAGGTGAAAAAGTGGATGATTTATTTGTGATAGGCGTAAAGCAGAACATGATTCAAGGTGTATTCATCATAAATAAAAAATTCACGTTAAAAGCGTGAATGGAAACCATACATTTCTGCTCAATTAAATTAAATGAAGATTAAATCATAAAAAAAAATACAATACATACACACTCAGACAAATTAATATACTGTATGTTTCTTTTCTTTCTACGTTTTTTTTAGGCATAGCCATTTCCAACCGTCACTAGAACTAGAGTGCTAGAATGTCATCTCCTTTCCCGTCAACCGAGAAAGCTCGGCCAATCCGCTCTCTCTAGGCTCTGGATGATGGGGAAAGCTCGTTACCATGACAACATTGGATATCTTTTTTTTTATTTTATTTTTTTTTAAGAAATTACGACATATACACACACACACATACACAGACACAACAGATAATTGAGCAGCAGAAAAGAATTTAAATAAATATTGGCAAACATCTGCTTGGCATCACGCGGTCTTTGTTGTCGCCTTGGATCTCCAGGGTCCGGGTTCAATTTGTGGAATTTGCATGTTCTCCCCGTGGTTGTTTCCCAAATTTCCCGTAGTGTGTGAATGAACCTACCACGGTGGTCACGATTGGCCTCCACAGTCCCTAATTGGACTACAGAGGTTTATGGATGGAAACATCCCCTTTTATGAGATTATTTGCTGATACCCTATATAAATAGGTTTTAATACAGAATGGGTCATTTAATAGATAAATATTGCATTTTAAATTGCAATATTTAGAAAAATGTTGTTGTTAGTATTTTCAGTCACCACAGCGGACCATCCAATCCGCACTACAAGCTTGTCACAGGTTTTTTTTTTTTATATCAGATGCCCTTACTGATGCAACCCTCCAATTTATCCGGGCTTGGTACCGGCACTGCATCCAGTGGCTGGGGTTTGGGCACTGGCTGGGAAACAAACCCGGGCCTTCCGCATGCCAGGCAAAACACCCATCACTGAGCCACCAGTGCCCTGTGCAATGTTTGGCAAAATAATCACGACATCATTTTTATTTATCCTATTAAATCATACAGCTCCATCCACAGATTAACTTATTGCCAAGTCATGTTTAAGCCTGGTTTCGAGCATGCTAATTTGTGTGCTAGCATGTGTACTATTACACACAGTGGAGGATTTGTATGGATTTACACTTCTAGAAATGTTTAAAAAAGTGTAAAAGTAGCTGTTGAGTTTCACAATACTGTATGAAAAAAGCTTAGAATGATTCATTGTAGCCTAGCAGGGTTCTAACACATTATGCAGGGTTTCTGCCTTGTGTTGAAAGGAAATAAGGAATTTTTATGCCACTGAAATTCTATACAGTATGAAGCATAAATAAATAAATAAATGTGCCTGATCTCAGACACTACCTCCAACCTTATCCAGTCAATACTTACAGGGTAATGTTTTTCTTTCTTCCTGGTTAAGGATAAATAATGTCTCTAAATTAGAGTTCATTACAGGAAAAAAATCAATGCAAAGAAAAGGTCAAAAGGGAATAAAGCACAAATATTGACCTAGACAGCAGAGCATACCTTATCTGGAAGAATCTGGAAGAAACAGCAGAGCATGCTGTTTGTCAGTGCAGGTTCATCGTGCATGGTCCATGGTGACCTTCAAATCCAGATTTTATTGAGGAACGCAGACAGCTGGAGAAAAATTAACTTAGGACCATGGCACCAGCCTGATTATTCTTGTCTGCTGTTTTATTATCGCTGTACAAGGGTGTACTGACAGATCAGAGGCATCCTCGGGAAAGCCCGGTCTGCACAAATAACCAGCCTTCAAGAAAACGAAACTAAAAAGCTGTTCAGATTGAGTCAAGGTTTGTAAAGAGGACCAACTTGGATGGATAGAAGAATGAATAAAAAAGACGAATGGATGGATGGAAGGATGGATCAGTGGGGGGATACATGGGTGGATTGATGAATGAGTAAATAGATGGATAGATAAATAAATGAATTACTGGATGGATAGATGGATGGGTGGAATAATGGACAGATGGATGAACAGATAGATGGAAGAATGGATAAATGGATGGAAGAAAAGATGGATGGATTGATAGATACAGTAGATGGGACTAAAAAGTGGCCCTGGACTTCCTGGTCCCACCACATCGCACATCATTGGGTCATATTTGTAAAACAAAGAACCAAAGGAAAGAACAGTAAGACAAACAACATATAAAACTATGAAGACAACATTTTAGCTAGTCAGGGGGCATCATCTTGATGCAGTGTAAGATATACCAGTCATCAGAGTAAGCTGCAAGTGCAGGAGGGTCAGTGATGATGAACCAGTGCCTGCTGATGATCACCAACACCTCTCCCCTTCTCTACCCAAGCCAAGTGAAAAGGATGGCAATCAAACTAAACAGGTAAGAATAGACCAAACTAATGAATAGGGAGGGATGGCGATACATTCGTGTGCACACAAACACATGCTCTTTGTCGGGGGCGCCCGTGCGATGACGCACTCATCCATCTGCGTAGAAAAGAGATGCATATTATGGTTTCCGTTATTTTTGTAATATATTTGCGTACTGACTGGGCCCACATTGGCCAGCGGCCCACCAGATGGCCAGTCCGCCACTGGATGGAAGGAAGGATTGATGGACAGATGTATGTACGTATGTACACTACCAGTCAAAAGAATGTAAACACCTTCTAATTCCATGGTCTTTCTTGATTTTTATTTTTCTATACACTGTAAAAATGCTGAAAATATGCATTAATCTCCTTTGAACAGATGTATATCTGCTACTTCTGCTCTGTAAAGCTTCATAACGGCTCTAATCTGAGGTGCTGTTTGTTAATTTTTGATTTCTGAGGCTGGTGACTCTAAATGAACTTCTTCTCTGGAGCAGAGGTAAGTTTTGGTCTTGCTTTCCTGCAAAGGTCTTCATGAGAGTCAGTTTTATCATGGTGCTTGATGGGTTTTGCAAATTAACTTGACAAACTTGACCTTAGTGTTCTTGTAAGAACTGGGATTGCGAATTGAACTGATAGACAGATGGATTTTTTGGACAGATGGATAAATTGGTGGATTGATGCATGGCTGAAGGGAAGTATGGATGGACAGATGTTATGTATCTATGTTGAGGGATGACTGGAAGTATGGATTGGTGGACGTATGGAAGGATAGAAGAATTTTTGGATGGATGCATATTCGGATGGATGAATGATATTGTTTAGGGCTGATACTAAGAGCCTGAAAGTGAGTTCTACTTGAAACCTTTACAGGATCCCCCTTGGGAACAAGTTATACAGTAGAGCCTAGAAGGGAACTTTATTTTGCATGCTGAGAAGAGGTGTGGTGGTGGTTGAGGGCACCCAGAAAAAAATCCTAGATTGAACCTTACTAGGATGAATTGTTCTGGTGAACTATAGTTGATAATGCTTCTAAAATATTCTCTAATTTTTCTCGCAAAACTTTGTTGTGCTCTTTCACAGCAAAGATTATTAAATGTAATTTTAAGTCATGTTATCTAGTTCCAACAGAGAAATGCAAGATGCTGATCGTTTAATTCTGTTTCTTAAAGTAGGCAATAAATAGTGATTGAATGAAGTAAGAGACTTTCTGTATGAGTAAGCATTTGGAATTGTCATGATATAGTACATCAGGGGTCAAAATCTTCAATCTCAATAAGTTACACTTCTGTACCTGAGGTCTGCGTAGCATCTTATAAATGAACCTTGTGGTCTGTCTTTTTTTGTCTGTCTCATTGGTTCTCTCTTTGACCTGAAATTTGAAGTATGATTCATGTCTGCTGTCACATTGGTCTGTGCTTAGTACACGCTCAGGATTGATCTTGTTCCTGTTAAAGCAGATGTCACATGTGTTCGCAGAATTAAATCAATTATGAATCAATTATGCCAACTCCCAGACCACCCGATGATCGTCAGACCAGAGCTTTACGTCAAACTGTTTTTTTTTTGGTGATGATATAGTCGTATGTATAATTTATTGAGGACACTTTATATGCAGTGATTTTCTTTATCTCCATCGATCGTGTCTGCAGAGAGTACACTGGGAAATCAACAGAGTCGAGGCTTTGCAGCATTACAGATCAAACACCTTCTGACCCAGAGTCAATTTACAGTTCTCTGCTCAGATGAACACTTCATTATAAACTAGCCGTCCAAATCAGCCAGGGGCACAAAGGAGCTCATCTGCAATGCCGGATGAGTGTGAATAAATTGTCTCGTAGGTTCTCGTTCCTGCAGAGGTGCTGTTTCAATGCACTTGGTTTTATGGTTATTGTCGAAAACAGGTTTTCATACATGTGTTTTTTTTAGAAACGTGGTATGCAAAAAAGACAGCGAAAATACATTTATCTAGCGTTTCCTATTATAAGAAGATAAATACACACCCCAATTTCTTAATTTCTTCATATTTTACTTCCAAAGAGCCAGACTTATTATTTTTTTAATGTTGTCCTGAGGAATAGTTATGCAGACTTCCTGGAGGACTTTTTTTTTGTCTCTCATTTTCAGTCCAGTCCCCGTACCTGAGCAGTGGCAGAGAAATGGTTTTGTTTGTTAAGCTGCACAGTGACCTATGAATCATTCAAGCATTAAAAAACACTAACTTCTAACTTTAGGCATGAACCAGTGAGAAACAGATGCAGATGATCAGGCCGGTGATTAGTTATACTGCTGATCCTGAATGCTGAGTGGTTGGAACAGATAAGAGGGGAAAATGAGGTCGCTGCTGAGGTTGTTACATAATTAACCAATTTTAAAAATGGTATCTACAGTATAGGCGTTTTGCAGCCTGTCGCAGTAAAACATTTGTTCCCATTTCTTTGATTGAATCTACATCATTTAATTGAATTTAATATGAATAAATGAGGGGTGGCTCACTGATTTTGCACACTGCTGTATATGATTTTAATTTTTTTTACCTACCTTTAGACAGTCATAATGAAAATGTTTTATTCTATGATTGATGATTTTTCTAACTTTAAGCGATTCTTTCTAGGAATAGCCAATAACTCTCCATTTTTCTGGAAAAGCATTTAAAAACATTCCTATAATTGCTTGGCTATAATCTCATAATCGGAAATATTAGAGACACTCGCCCAAATGTGTGTTATCAGAATTAAGAGCTTATTGAAGATGCACTAAAAAAATAAACGGTCTTGTTACCACGGTAACATGAACCAACGATCCCTCGATTTTTCATGAACTCATTTTACTGTGATATTTTTACTAACAGGCAGACATCACAGGGCGATATGAGACCTCATTTAATGCCTGGGATGCCCTTGAGGTTGCATGCGAAGACTCGGTCAGACGCAGGTCACATCTTGGTTCCCCATGATTAGATTTTAAAAAGTGAAATGTGGAGAAAGGGCAGTGCTGGCCTTTAAATTTAGATGTCTAGCTGTGTTTGAGGGGATTGAACTTTATAAAAAAAAATGTAAAAAAAAGGTTAAACAGCCAGTTAAAAAGTCCTGTGTTTAGTGAGCCATGTGTGAGTCAGTTTACACCTTTGTGAGGTGAGAGAAAGTAATACAGGAAAAATGGCTGTTTATTTCCAGATCTATCCTGCGTCCATCCTTATCAGAGGATGTAAAGAAATATCCATATGATTGCACAGTCCTGTGTTTAAACCCCACGCTGCTTCAGCCCCAGGTTTCCGTTGTCCATAGCGTAGCGATTCTCCACGTCTCCACGTCCTCTGACAAGATAAACACCAACAGGCCAGTTAGAAATTGGATAGTAGTGTATTTAACCGACTTGCACCAAAATATTAATACTACCAGTGGTGAGTTGTTAATTAAGTTCGCATTTAAATGGGAATCCTAGCAAAACCGCACCCCAGTATACCTGTAAGGCCTCTTCCAAGTGGTTGAGATGTCGCTAGAAGTATCTATATATTTACAAGTAATAATTGTTTTCACCACTTTTTGTGTGGAGGTCCAACAGCGCAAATGGTTTTGGGGCATTAGGCCGACTTTATTTCTTGTGGTGTGCTATGAGGCATACAATATAAAGACACAGTGACGTCGAGTGGTTTTTGTTAACATAGGATGTTTTTACCCTCAACCAAATGGTAGAGATGGCTTAATCAGGTGATGTCCGATACGTTTTCTTTTTTAAGTTCAATACATTTTAAGATGATTCGAAAGGGGCTCTACCGAAAAGTAAAGTAGAACATGAAAGGGTTAGGGACTCATTATTACAATTAAAACCATGATGGTCTTTAAAAGACCCTTAAAACTGTACCTACATCATCCTTTCAACGAATCTCGGAAATCCCAATGACATGATCTTGTTTCCCAACCTCAACCTGCAAAAAAAAAAAAAATTATATATATATATAGGTATCATAAAAAGCATAAGCACTGTATGTTTTATTTTGCAAGTAAAAAAAGCATTTTTTCAGAGTGGATAAATTTGTTTTTGCCATCAACTTTTCTTTAAACAAGTCCAGTTTTCTAGCCAATTTAATGCAGCTTGGCCCAAAAGTCTGGGTCTGTAAGTAAAAATTGCGTTAAAAGTATAAATTACAGCAAATGCTCACATTGACTACCATCACTTGCGCTGGATATTAGAACACTGAACATTTTTTTTAACGTTACTGATGTTTCATGCAGAAATGATTTCCTCCTTTAGTGACAGACTACAGACAGACAGATCAGCCCAAGTGGAGTGGCCTTTGGTCTGGTTCATTTCGTATATTTGGAAAAAAATAAAAATAAAGCTCCAGTCTTTTGGTTCATTCTGTATATCTAAGCAAACATCTCCAGCCCTAAGGCTAGGATCTGGTCCGATGTGCTCCTCAGAGCTAAATCATCTACTGTGCATAAAAGTGTGTGTGATTGGTGTTTTTTCCATATACTCGTTGAATCTGTTAGGTGAAACCTATAACTATAAGATTCTCAAAGTCTAAATCTGTCAAATCACACAGAAGACACTTCTCAGCAGTAATAAATCAGCATGATCTGCCACGTCAATCATCAGGAGGACGCTCGGGGTAGTGAGGAGACATACTATGAATCTGCATAGTTTACAGATGGGGAGAACTGGAAGTTCTGGTTTTGTGGTATTTGGGTTATTAGAGATCACTCGTGCATAATAGCTGATGATGGAGTGGTTTATCATAAGGATCATCTCGCTAAAGGCCATATTAAGTCATTTCGGCTTATTTTTCCTGAATGCTTGAAAACGATCTCCAGCCGGGTCCAATTTCTGAATCTATTACAGCAAATTATTTGGAATTTTATCGCTGATGTGTGAAACTGCTGCTCGCTGGTGCGCACTATCATAGGTGAAATGTCTGGTTTCTGCTTTTCCTTGTATACATGTGTGTGTGTGTGTGTGTGTCTGTGTACGGCCAGGTAATTAGATTTACAGTAATAACAAGGCCAAGCTGTTCTCATTATCATTAATGGAGTTGCTCTTGCCTCTGCTACACCGCGGCAGGTCTAGAGTGTGTGTGTTTGTGTGTCCCTGTGTCCTACGAGTGTAAATTCATCTCTGCACATTCAACATTGTATTGTAAAAGTAGACCATATAATATGTTAAACGCATTTCCAAATAGTGCTCATGTAGGGAATAAAACGCTCCGTGTCGTGCTGCGACGGGAAAATGATCAACAAGCGTGTGGTGTGATAAAGCAGACTTCCTGTTACCACCCTGAAGTCGTATTGCTTTTATAGGACCACATGACTTTGATGATGATCGCGCATGATTTTGTGGGTTGTTTTCCATGTCCAAGATGTTACCATGGAAACAATGTTTAAAAACAGGTTAAAAGCATTGCATTAGTAACATTGCTTGTGTGATTTGCAAGTGTCAGAGCTGCTGTTTTAGAAAATGAATTTAAATCGGAATGGAGAATACAAATGTAAGATTTGGAGTTATGATTCTGGTATTCCGGGGGGGGGGGGCAATACTTTATGCAAAACAGATAATTGTACATCTACATGTAGGTCAAGCTTTAAAGCGTCCACTTGTCTCGTCACTGAGTGTGTTCTCTGTGCCTCCGCAGGACATGGAACTGGAGCCACGCTCGGGTCAACCCTCGAAACTGCAACCAGTGAAAACGAAAGTGATTGGCCAGTCCTCGCTTTAAACCCCGCCTCCTGTCCTTTCTGTGCTTTTATCTGTCTCACTGCTATCATTATTATTATTCATCCTCTTATCCTCTTTCTCCATGTCTCTCTCTGTCTTTCCGTCCACCCAAAACTCGGTCTGTCGTCACTTCCTGTTGAAGGTGTGGCCTCAGACACCGACTCCACCCCCTGAGACTCCGCCCTGTCCTTCGCATGACTGTGGCCGTGACCTCTGAGGAGGAGAGGATTCTGGGTATGTGGTCCTGACTGGAGCACGGAGGAAAGTGAAGGTGCAGTGCTGTCTTTACGCTCCGTTGGAGGCGAGAGTGAGACTTTTACGAACTTCTCTGAAGTTCATCAAGGAAATCAATCGTTCCTCAGCGGGAGGCTGCAGCGTACCGATCTGAGATGTGGACGGCTGCTCCTGATTGACCTGGGATGCCGATTTCTGACAAACACACACACACACACACACACAAACAGCTGCTACAACCGATTTGTAACGTTATGTGTAGCCTCCAAATCCGAAGCCCTTTCGCTGCCATCAGCTGTTCCACCTCGTCTCGCGCTCCGCTCCCCCCTGCAGGACATATTGGAAATGTTTCAACACCTAGTTGTTTTTCAGCACCGAGCTTGATCTGGACAACAGGTTTGTGGATCCATGCCAAATGATCGATGGTGTGTTCCTCATCATCAGCCCTGCATGCTTTCAACACAACAACCTCTTTTGAACTGAATGAAAACAACAGACTGAATAATAATATATACTTATGCCTGTGCTTAGCAGAATGTAGCTGAAGTGGTTTGCGCAGCTGCCAGGCCGCTGGATTGTCCAAAGTCTGACTCTTGGCCTGCTGTTTGGACGTACTGTTCAAATCAAAGGTGTGTGATTTGAGACGTAGCCAGAGGAGCGCTTGGCCCCGAGAGCCTTTCGGGAAGCCATGACTGTGTGACCCCTCCATTTTATTATTATTATAATTTTTTTTTACTGAAATGTGAATTTAGGGACGCTTAATTACTATGAGACTCGTTTAAACAGACTGTGATGTATCATGCTATAATGTACTTGTTGTTTCCTGCCTATTGAAGAAAAAACGTAAGCTTTAATCAGAGAGCCACGCCCCTTCACTGAAACTGACACATGCTTACGAAGTCCACGCCCCTTCACTGAGACGTAAACCACTTATAAGCTACATCTTCATTATTAACACTGACAGACCTGAGACTGACACATGCTTACAAAGACCACGCCCCTTCACTGAGACATTAACCACTGATAAGCTTTCGAATTGACATCCTTCTTATTGACACTGACAGACTGACACGCCCCTTCACTGAGGTGGACACATTCACGTAGGCCACGCCCCTTCACTGAGGTGGACACATTCACATAGGCCACGCCCCTTCACCGAGATGTAAAACACTCAAGAGCCACATCCTTCTCATTAAAACCTACAGACCCTGACGCCACACCCGCTTCACTAAGACAAATGCCTACAAAGACCACGCCCCCTTTACTGAAGCGAACACCTACAAGTCACATCTTCCTAATTAACACTCTGGGGCCACGCCCCCCTTCACTGAGACTGATGTACACTCACATAGGCCACGCCCCTTCACCGAGAGTGACACATTCACATAGGCCACGCCCCTTCACAGAGAGTGACACATTCATATAGGCCACGCCCCCTTCACTGACACTCACATAGGCCACACCCACTTCACTGAGGGTGGCACACTTTCACTGAGACCACGCCCCCTTGGGCTTAAAGACGTAAATGCCCATGCGACGTGAAGGAGCCGTAATGAGAGAGAGAGGGAGGTTACAGTGTATATAGTTTAAACGTACTGAAGTGCCTTTCCCGCTTAAAAGGGAGGACGTGGAGTCGCAGCACTCGATGTATAGACACACAGATGCTCTGATATGGATTTTATCGTAATCCTTTTTTTTTTTTTTTTTTTTTTTGTCGTCTCATACAATGCCCACCACCCCTTTACTGGGTGTCTATTTGTTGTGTTGAATTACTCTGTATAAATAAATAAATAAATAAATAAATGTTTCCGGATATTAATACGGGATTGTAATCAACTGGTGACCTGATTGACCTGTTCCTCTGAGCATTGTTTCACTGTGTTATGATTTTTGTCAAGTGTATATATATATATATATATATATATATATATATATATATACTGTATCTGTGTATACAAACCTGCAGTGATGTTCATACATGTCACACACACACACACCGTCATCCAACCAAATGGACAGAACATGGAAAAAAATGGCAGAATATTTGATATTTTTGTGTGTGTGTGTTAAAAGTTTTTGTTGCTGTACATGTCAGAAATGTACCTCTGTTATTTGTGAAACTCTTTTTTGTGCGATGTTTTATGTCTCACATGTAAAAAAAAAAAAGACAGATGACCATCAAGCTATTGCGAACAAATACACATCGTGAAACGCTGAATATGATAAAACGCCCAGCTGTGATTAATTGCCACATTTGGGAGAAAAAACAAACAAACGAACAAAAAAAAAAAAAAAAAAAATATATATATATATATATATATGCCCCTGTTTAACCGTTTATAGGTATGTTTAAGGAATTAATTAGACGAGTTGTTCCCTTGGAGGCACTGTGGTCTCGTACCTCCATGAGGGTTGAGGGTTCGCTTCCCTCCTCGGCGTCTGTTTGTGTACTCCGGATTCCTCACACAGTCTGAAGAGAACAAGCAGATTAGACTAATTGGGATCCCCAAATTCACTGTGGTATGTGTCGGTATGTGTGTATCCTGTGATGGATCCATCCAGGGTGTTCCCCGCTTTTTTAATTTTTTTAGCCGTCGCACGGATCGTATAATTCCTTCAAGAAAGTTCATATTAAGATAACCTTGAACACTGTGAAATGAGCATCATCAGTTATCGTGACAGTGGAGTGTAACAGTCTGGCACCGTTTGCTGATTTTGGCTCCGTCCCAGTCCTGAGCGCTCCAGATCATGTCTAGCTTGTGCTCTTCTCTACAACATCAGGCATTTCTGATAACGGTGACGACTTGACACTAACACGGTGTTCTAGCAAACCTAGCGTCGCGTGACGAGGTCATGTGATCAAATGATACCTCGTCTTCCTGATGATAAAGAAAGTATCATCCTGTACAAATGCCTTGAGTAGATTCCAACAAAGTGATCTCAATCGGAACGGCTCAATGCTTTCCTAACAGGACCTCTTCTCCTTATTAAACACCATCAGGAACCATTAGGAACAGAACATTGCTGTTGCTCTCAACCCTGGCCCTGAGGGACCGCCTGCCCCTGCACACTTTACTGCTCCAGCACACTCACTTCTATTTAGTACAGTCTTTAAATGAGCTGAATCAGGTGTACTGGGAGCTGAGAAAACACCAAAATGCGCAGAAGAACCGCTAAGCTAGAGTGCCATTATAACCCATTATAACCCACTCTGGCGCTCTTGAAAAAAACAAAGCCGAGCCTTTATAAACGTTACGGTTTTCTTTTGAATGTTACTTTTCAGTACAGTTTTCTTGCTCATTCTAACCTCGTGTACAGCAGTCTGGGTGAGACCTGAACTTACATGACCATAGATTATAATAATAATAATAATATAAATAATATAAATAAATACAGATACAAATATTCTGCACATGTTGCTGTTGCGGTGCTGTAGATAAAAACATTTGGTCTTTTAATCACAGCTGGACTGAGAAAAATCTTTAATATCTGCTCGCTATGTGCCTGTATTACACACTGTATATCTGCAAACACAGACTTCTTGTTAAATGACTGAACATATTTACGTTGTGTGTATATATGTATACATATGTATAATTTCTTTTTTGTTTAAATAAAATGCTGCATCACATCATTTTGTGAGTTCTCGACCTTTCTTCTGGATTTGGGATTCTCATATTAAGTTATTAACAAGATGTTTATCAAGACGACATCTCATGAATTAAGAGAAAATGTAAAAATAAATAAATAAATAAATAAATAAACCTAGAAAAAAAAAGAATCAATAGGTTGTTAAATTATTTACATTAAAAAAAAAAAAAAGTCCTGTTATATTTGGTCATTGTTAGAAGTCACATAATTAAAGATCACGCAAAAGTAATTATTTGTCATGTTTTAGACATTTACATTGGTTAAAGACAAAAAAAAAAAAAGCATAACCTGATTTTCGTGCTTTTACCATTTTTAACAATATAAAAGCTGATTGAATTTCTCCCCCAATGTGACATCATATAAAAAGAGCCCGCCCCCCAGCCTATTCTCTGTAGGGTTGTGGCTCAGCAGCAGCTCATTCACATAGACACTGAAACAGTGTGTTTGGGTGGAGGAGTGAAACAGAGGGAGCTTCAGCTTGCGTGTCACATGACCTCAACAGAAAAACTTTGAGTTACTGCCGAAACACACAGCATCATGAGGACCAAGCAGTGGTTTAGGAATTTTTTATTTATTATTTTTTGGAAAAACAAATGTACAGGGTCGACTAAAACCCAGCGAGGACATGCATCGCAGAAACAATCAGGCAACAAGAACTTCTTTAGAGGTTTTTTTTTTTAAAATTTAAATTATTTCCCCATCTGTAAAAGGCGTACTTGAGTAATATCTAACAAGGTTGGAGAGGTAGAACATTGTAAAAAAAAAAAAAACCGTCATGCAGAATGAATTTAAATCCTTTACATTCTCCTGGTAATTCACTCTTTCGCTTTCTCCTCCTCACTCCTTCCTTATTTTTCAAAATTATTAGATCCTCACACCCTCTCTCAATGACTTATTTCCTTCTCCTCCGCCAACATAGACGTTGCACATGCAACACAGAAATAAATCATAAACATCATAAGATCATCAGTGTGTGACGTCTCTCTCTCTCTCTCTCTCTCTCTCTGTGTCGATCTCTCCCTTTGTGACTGTGAAACAGGTGAGATATCTCCAGGACCCCTGAGCATGCAGCCTTTTCTGCACTGTGGGTAACCATCCACACACACACACACACACACACACACACACACACACACACACACACACACCTTGTTTATGTGGTTACATTAAGGTCAAAGACACAAGTTTGCTAATAGGCCTCTTAATGGGGGAAAAAACAATCTTCCACTTCCTGTCCTTCTCAAAAACAACCCCACGTTCCCACACACACACACACACAGTAACACACAAATAGTGACTCTTCAGAAAGCTAGCTTGTCTGAGCAGTACAAAGAATCTCCGTCAGTCTACAAAGATGGGGAATGGAGGTCACGCTGTCCCCCCCTTCCCGAAACACACACACACAAACTTTCTCACACACTTAGTCTAAGTCACTGTATGATGTTTTTTTCAGGATGTAAATACCACAGATCGGGTTTTCTCACTCTCATGTCCTCACAAACTTCCTGTCTCCGTTTCCCCTGGTTCAGTCACTGTTTCTTTATTAACGACGTTCCTAATCCTTTCGCTAGCTCTATTTAGATTTACTAAGCTTTATTTAGCCTTTAACGGATGAATCATGGAAAGTCAGTAGGATTGAGGTAACAGCTTTGTGTGACTGGGAACAGACTTTAACCCAGAAGGCACTGCGGTTTGATTTCCTTTTCAATCCAGTAAAATCCTACGCGCAGTGGACGCTGTTTCGTTGAGACGTCCTTTCTGTTATTACACAAACTAATAAAAAGAGTAGCGCTTATTGGTGTGTGTGTGTGTGTGTGTGTGTGTGTGTCACGTCTTCATAACCATTCAGGCAATACATTTCTGCCAAGCTATAAATGCTAAGGTCAGGGGTTCATTCTGTTCTAATAAACCATGTCCCGTGTTGTGAGACAGAACAGGAAGTACAAACATGACGTCTCCTAAAATTAAATAGAAATTACAGACCATAAATGTTTCACAACGTGGCTTGATTATTCAGGTTTATTTTATAGCACAGTGATATTATGTTCTGGATTCTGGTTGGTCAGACAGTAGCTTAGGCTTCTAACATAACGCGCTAGCTCTAACGCGTTACCGTTTCTATAGTAACAGCTTGTTCACAGGGACGTGTACGGCAGATGCGCCGCGTAACCTTTTTTCCCAGAAAATAACCAGCTAAGTTGCTTAATTGCTAACTCCATGATTATGTGACTGGATCACTCATCTCATATACGCTTTATCCTGTATTGAGGGTCACGGGGGCCTGGAGTCTATCCCAGGAGACTTAGGGCACGAGGCGGGGTACACCCTGGACAGGGTGCCAATCCATCACATACACACACTACGGGCAATTTGGGAATGCCAATCAACCTAACCTACCTGTCTTTGGACTGTGGGAGGAAACCCACCAAGCACGGGGAGAACTCAAATGTAAACTCCATGCACACAGAGACGGGAATCGAACCCGGACCCTGGAGGTGCAAGGCGACAGTGCTAACCACTACACCACCAAATATGTAATTAGTTACACAACCTGCACACTCAGTTATATTCTTATGAATATATTCACAAACTCCATAGCTAATGCTAGCTAGCAAATTATCATTCCTTAAGCCATTTCATTTTCTTATATGTTAAATAAACAATATTACTGAAAAAAAGTAATACTCCTTATAATCAAAGCTAACATCAGTTGGCTATCATGCTTTAAGCTGACACATTTTTTGTAGGTCATACTGCATGACTTTGCAAATTGTATGCAATGCTAGCTAGGAAGCTAATATACAATAACCTCACAGAATTTCTAACAGGATCTTTAAAACCATATTGAATAAAGTTTTACAATATTCACCATATGAGCTAACTTACTGTAGCAGCATTTTTAATCCTGTTAAAATTCTGACAGGAGTTTATCTTTTGCTGCTAGATTTTTTACTTTTCATAATGCTCCTTACCCAAGCTAGCAAGCTAACATTTATTTAATAAATGTTCAAATACCAGCAAAACCAGTCAGCTACAGTAGCTAATATGTGCTAACCTGGCAGAATATTTTCAATATTAATTATAAATAAATAAATAAATATTTTTAAAAGTATTTTTAATGTTTTCTGCTAAGGCTAGCTTACAGCTTATTCTGAAAGGAATTTCAAGTCGAGTAAATATATATTTAAAAAATAATAATAATATAAAATGAAAAAAAAAAAAAAACCTAACCAAAAAAGCTAATATCCACTAACCTGATATGATTTCTCACAGGATTTTTGCGAGCATTCCGCAAGACGAGCAAAATTTTTGTATAAGTTTTGACGAAAAACGAGCGGCTCTTGATATACGAGTACAGGGTATCATGTGGCGCGCATGCGCTTTTTGTTTTGCCGTCGGGCCTCACGTGATCACAACTGAGCCAACGGTCATTCTCTCTCGCGCGCTGCGGAATTGTGGGTAATCATCTTCATCAACATCCGTGCGCGCGTGTACTGTTTACTATAACTCTGTGACCGCGTGTGTGTGCGTAAAGCATCTTTTATTTTGGGTTTGTGTGGGACATACACTAGTTTACCTAATAGAGACTCACCCTCACAAGCATGCGGGTGAGTCTCTATTCGGTAAACGTGTGTGTGTGTGTGTGTGTGTGTCACAGCAGTCCCCTTCTCCAACTTCCTCCTCATCTCTCTCTGGTTTCAATCACTGCAGCCACGATTCTTTTCAAAGGTAAAATGCAGGTTAATTTGTTTTATTTTTAAGTTACATTTTTTATTAACTATTTTTACATGAATTCTTTTGGGTTGTGGAACGAATCGGGAGTTTGCATGTTCTCCCCGTGTTTGGTGGGTTTCCTCCGGGTACTCCGGTTTCCTCCCACAGTCCAAAGACATGTAGGTTAGGCTAATTGGTGTTCCCCCCAAAAATTGCCCTTAGTGTGTGAATGTGTGTGTATGTGTCTGTGCCCTGCGATGGATTGGCACCTTGTCCAGGTTGTACCCTGCCTCGTGCCCTAAGCCTCCTGGGATATGCTCTAGGTCCCCGCGACCCTGAATACAGGACAAAGCGGTATAGAAGATGAGTGACTGAGTGAGTGGAGCGAATCGTCAGAGTTTCCATTATTTCTTATGGGGGGAATTGGTTTTGATATACAAGAATTTTGATATACAAGCACGCTTCCGGAACGAATTATGCTTGCAATCCAAGGTTCCACTGTATTATTAAAATTATTCAATACATTTTGAAAATAAATTACATTTCAATTGAATTGGAATTAAATCTGGCAAATAACTGTTCATCACATTGCTTTTACTCAACATTTTGATTTCACTTATGGTGCAGCTTAAACTTCGAGCATGTATACTAAGTACTGCTAAAGTTTTCTTAAATTTTGTGGAGCTATCGATTTAGGACAAGCTCTTGCTTTGTGCACTAGTGTGTAGTCATGTTGGAACTGGTGATTGCTTCCTGTGAAAGGAACTTTTAATGTTTCAGCATACCGAGACATTTTGGACATTTTCATTATCCCAAATTTGTGGGAAGAGTTAGGGGTTGGCTCAAAACAAAGCAAGGTCCATAAAGACATGGATGAGAACTTGACTGGCCTGCACAGTGTCCTGACCTCAACCCAAAAGAACACCTTTGGGATGAATTGTGGAGATTGCGAGCCAACCCTTCTTGTGCAACATCAGTGTCTGACCTCATAAATGCGCTTCTGGAAGAAAGTTGATGCTGTTATAGCTGCAAAGGGCAGGGCCAACATCATATTAAACCGTATGGCTTAAGAACTGGATGTTACTCGTGTTCATATGCATGTGAATGCCGGAGAGTTAATACTTTTGGCAATATAGTGTATCTGACAAAAGTCGTGTAATTAATGTTGCTAATCTACACTGTCAACATTAACTATTATTTATGCTGGTTTTGATTTTTAGTCATATTTAATAAATATTAAGTATTTTCGGCACCTAATCCAGCTATCTGCGTTATGTGCATTAGGCTAAGAGGATATTTGAACATTAGGGCTAATATATATTTTGCCAAACTGGTGGAGTTTTTTGTTGGGTTTTGTCCATTTTTCGTGTGCACTTGTCCATATCAGTATATTTATCTCTCTCTGTGAGGTGAGATGTCTAGTACAGTCGGTACTCCTCTCTCAGGACCCCTGAGTGCATGTCCTTTTCCAGCACCCCAGGTGGCCGTCAGTTCTTCCATCTCACACACACACAGTTCATCGGCCTGATGAGCGGAAACTCCATTTTATCCCATCACAATGCATATCTCAACATAACGCCCATCACGATATGAAATGTCCTATATACTGTAAGCATTTGACAAGAAATCCACACACGCACACATTGTGCATTTGCGATTACATAAAGGTCATAGACAGGATTAATTTAATATCCCTTTTAATAGCTCGCCGTCCTCCCACGTCCCACTTTCTCAGGGAGTTTATGTCTTGTTGCCTCCACAAGTTCAGAGATGGTGGTTACTACGTGGTGTGCATTGAACTGGTTTTGATTGGGACACAAAAGTGATTCTGAGGCAGCAGGTATTTAATGGCATGCCCCCTTTCAATGGAACGTCAACAAAAATCACTGGAAGCAACTTTGCATAACGTCTGTGCCCCTTCATTGAAGATTGTGCGACTGCTGAAGTGTAAGAAGTATACGAGGATGTCCTTTGTTTGATCTTTCTTTCACAAAGCCTTCTTTTTTTTATCAGCAATCAACAAACCGCCTCCGAGTCACCTACCAGAACTGCTTTAATACCTTATCTAATGTAAACAGTGGTCTTGCATGGTCAGTGCGCAGGACAATGACCAGCATTGTGTCATCCGTGTAGGAACCAGTGAATTGCTTTATAGACGTTGTGATTTACTTGGTCGGTGCGGAATAGCGAACAGGTCGCGTAATAAGCAGGCAGGCCCTGAACGTCCAGTTCATCTGAATGCAAATTGAGAGATATAACCTTCAGGGAGCGAATAATACTGATCTGCATATTGCGGCGACAACCAATTAGAGAATACAATTAGGGAACGAGTCTTAGTCTTCATCTGGTTATATTGTTTTGGAATTAAGCCTCTTTTTTACAAGAATGTCATTAGGTTTATCGATTGAAATGTGGCAGGGATTTGAATTCATTGTGTAATTGGTGGCGGGTCAATGAAAAGCCACATTCCACTTTGTGGAACTAATATTTTTACAGCTGTACTGAGTCATCCTGATACAGAAATCTAATGTTTCAGATCAATAATTTGGAAATTTTCATTTCTTTTTAAAAACAAATCTAATCCTGGCTGCTAAAGCTCGCTGGAAGCTTAACTGTTAATGCAGCGTTGCTTGCTACATTATGGTAGGTACCATAGATATATATAGTGACTAGATGTCGCCTTGGGCCTCTAAGCATACGTCAACATCGCCGCCTTCTTGGGTCGGGGATCTGAAGGAAGCGCCAAAGTTTCCCGGCATTCAGACCAACTCTGAAGATATATTTTCTTGAACTGGATGTTTTCAAAGAATGGATAACCTGTGTTATACTGTATACTGTAGCCTAATCATTTAATAAGCTGCTGTAAATACTGGAAGATGTTTTCACACTACGTACGCACGTTATGTTTGTTTTTGTGTTATATAACCATTTTACGCTG
>JAQQZT010000010.1:3871720-3885170 GCA_030068275.1 Clarias platycephalus | reverse complement strand
TTATTTGTCTAGTGCTGGTAGTCCATCAGTGTGTTTTCTCTGGCTCCAACACATCCTTCAGCATATCTTTCTTACTTTTTAATTACATAGAATCTGAAGACATGAAATATTGAATACCAGCACATCATTAAGACCTATTGAAATGTCTAAGCATGTATACTGTGTGCAATACAGCTCTTTCACCATGTGTGTGTGTGTGTGTGTGTGTGTGTCTGTGTGTCTGTGCGCGCGTGAGTGCAGGTGGCATCATTAGAGTATGACAGCAGAACCAAAACATAGACATGTGAGCAGCCCAAAAAACACTGCTGTCGTTAGCTATTAGGCTGAAAATGATGAGCGCTGTTAGGCCAAGTGTCGGATGGAGAAAGGGATGAAGCAATTAAATAAGGAGGAATTAGTAGTGAAAAGTGGAGGCATATCTCTACTGGCACTTCAGTTTTAAACGAAATGGCCATCTCAGACAGAAGTGGGGCTTTTTTAATGTCTCAAGCTGCACTGGCTTTTACTGATAAATTGTAAGAGTAAGAGTAAGAGAGTTCCAACGGGGGAAAACATTCTAATCGTGCTCAAGTACATAGACACTATTTTACATAGTGACTTACGTATATGTGTATGTGTGTGTGTGTGTGCGTGTGTGTATAATGAGCATTTGAACATGTGTACCTATTGATGTGGCTAGTGAGCATATAAATATATATTGTGTTTGTGTGTGTGTGTGTGTGTGTGTGTGTGTGTGTGTGTGTGTGTGTGTGTGTGTGTGTGTGTGTGTATATATTTATACAAGAGTGTGAGAGAGTGTGCAATCTCTTACAGGAAGATAAAGAGGATCAAACAAATAGTCCAGGTAATGGCTCCATTGACAGGTCGAGTAACTGTAACAACCTGGTGCTGGCATAAATTGCACTTCGTTGATACAGGTAAGGATTTTATAGGAGGCTGCACCACTGCAATTACACCAACACACACATTTATTTTTTCAAACTATATTACAGCATGTAATCTTAAATAAGGAAACATAACTAGGTAGTTAGTTAAAGAGCTAAAGCTATTGATAAGATTCTGAATTTTCTCTTGAATTTTTATTTCAGGGTTTTGTTGCATTGAGTTTTTGTTGCCATGTTTTGGGGGTTTTGCTTTTGGTTTTGTTTATAACAACCTGGAATTGAAGAATTTGTGAAATCTTACCCACAGGACCAGGGGGCTGGACCACTACAGTTGGAGATGCGGACTGGACAATTACAGGAGCAGGTGGTTGTTCATAGATAACATGTGGAGGTGCAGGCTGGACCATTACAGAAGCAGAAGGCTGATTGATTACGTAAGCCATGTTGTGTGGAAACAGATGAGGTGGCTAGCAAGCACTTACTCTGCTACAATTCTGCTAGAATCTGGGGAAAGAAGAAAAAAAGAAGCACTGGAATTTAAAGTCTAAATGATTTGATCAATAAAATTGGAGAACAATTTTATAGCTGAGAGTCAGGGCAGGAATTCAAACCTTGTTCTGAACACAAATACATTATACTCGTATAGTACCAATCAAAAGTTTGGACACATGTTTATTCTCTACATTCTAAAACAGCACTAAACATTTTGAAAAAGTCTGTCAAAACTTAATTGCCCCTAAAGTTAATAACTGTTTGTGCCACCCTCACTGGCAACTGGCAATGAGCTTTCACATTGATGTGGAGGATTTTTTTGGGGACATTCAGAGATGGACTTGCTGGTGTGTTTTGGAGCATTGTCCTGTTGCATACCGAAGAGCGCTAGATCTTGAGGTCACAAACTGATGGCCAGACATCCTCCTTCAGAATCCCTTTCAGGATTTATGGTTCCAAGCATTATGGCAAATCGTCCAGGTCCTGACCATCACACTACCACCACCATGTTTGACTGTTGGTGTAACATCTGAACCACCACGATCCCAGGGAGAAAGGTCCAGTTCCCCGGTCTACTGAGCTGCAGCCTTTGTCTCCCCCTAGTGTGTCTGTCTGTATGTCAATCACAACTAATGTCAAACAGATTCACCTGTGTGTCCCTTGTGTTTCCTTATATATAACCAGCCGACCCCGGAGCTCACTGTTCGTCCACCGATGTGCGAAGATCAGGACACTCATAGCCCTGATCTGTGATTCACTAAATCTGCTCCCTGTGTTCTAGGACTGAGGCAGTGTGCCTTCTTGTGTACCGTGGGAATATTGAGCAGCCACGCGGACTAGCGTGACGAAGACCGGGAGTCTTCCTTTTGGGAGGCATAGCACCACCACGAGAACTAGTTTGTATGTGGGGAGCACGTCCAAGAGTTTATTAAGTTTGAGGTGGAATTTATGTTTGTTTGACTCCTATCCAAATAAAATCTAGACTGGTGAGAACACCTGCATCTGTGTCTATTTCAACTCAGCACACGTGACAGTTGGTATGATGTTCTTTTTATGAAACGCTGTGTTAATTCCAGAGGTAATGGGGCACCTTCCAAAAGGTTCAAGGGACTAATCAAGATGTTTTTCAGCAAAATGTGAGACAAATCTTTGGTTTTTTTGGTCAGCAGCGGCTTTTGCCTTAGAACTCTTCTATCAATGTCATTTTTGCACTCTTTCTTATTGTTGAATCATGAATTCTGATTATTAACTGAGGCAAATGAGGTCTGCAGTTCTTTACATTGTTGTTCTGGGTTATTTTATGAGATGTATGAGTCATCGTTGTGCTCCTGAAGTAATTTTGTAAGGCACGGCCTCTCCTGGGAAGGTTCACGACTGCTCCAAGTTTTCTCCATTTGTGGATAATGGCTCTCATTTTGGTTCACTGGAGTCCCAAAGCCTTAGAAATGGCTTGGTAACCCTTTTCAGGAGGGTACTTTGGAGGAGTGGTAACTCAGACGGTTTAGGGATCTGAGTATCCAGGTTTGAGCCCCACCATTGGTGGGTTGCCACATCCCATACTACTCATCCCCTGCATGCAGTCCTAAGCCTGGATAAAATGGGAGGGTTGTGTCAGGAAAGGTATCCAGCGTAAAAACCTGTGCTAAATTATTGTGCGGATTGATGGTCTGCGTTTGGCGACCCCTCAGTGGGAGCAGTCGAAAGACCAACAACATGTTAATTACTTTGTTTCTTATCGGTTCTTTAATTTCTTTAGATAATATTGCTTTTTGTGATTTTTTTTTAGTGTGCTTTACTTCATCAGACATGTTCTATTCAAATTATTTTTTCATTGCATTTCCCATTAATAAATAAAATCATCATTTTAACTGCAACTGTATTTTGTTTTTACTCAGGTTATCTTTGTGTAAAATGAAAATCTGATTAATGATCTCAATCATTTAACTGTAACAAATATGCAAAAAATTAAATAAAATTCAGGAAGGGGCATCTACTTTTTCATGGTACTGCATGACATTAAGTAATTGAGAAATAACAACAAAAACAACAACAGTCAGTTGTTATTTTAAAATAAGAAGGTCATCTGTTCTAGAACAGTTCTGGCATGAACAGTATTGTCGAGTGCACTTGCAAAACCCATGCAAGAGAGCCCCTCAGAAAACACCAATTAACAAACAACACCTCAGATTAGAGCCGTTATGAAGGATTTACAGAGCAGAAGTGGCAGATATACATCTCAATATCAACTGTTCAAAGGAGATTATTGCATATTTTGGATGCCTTCAGCATGTTTTACAGAGTAGAAAGAAATAAGAATCAGGAACGACCATGTAATAATTGATCGATAAAGTTTTAATAATGATGTATTAATTTATTTATTTATTTACACAACTATAGAACCTTAACAATATAGCAGGTGAGATTTGCCTGGGTGTCTGCAAACTCAAAATTGTTATTTTAATAGATTTTTTTTTTTTATCACGCACAATTTATTTGTGCAATTTTAGACATCACTTTTACATCCAGGAGATTTAACACTCACACACACACACACACACACACACACACACACTTACCTTTGCACTTTGTCTCAGTCCTTTCTGACAGACACCAAAGACTGAAGAATATAAGCTTTATAGTGAAAGTAATGCCCCTCCCTTTCCCTCTTTTTCTCCACAGCAACACTGTGTATTGAAACTACCAGCTCTGAGTTCATATTGTTCTCACATTTCCATAATAATAATAATAATAATAATAATAATAAGGAGTTAACTACACAGTACTTGTAGCTTTTCTGTTCTTGTGAGGATTGTAAGCATCTGACTATTACAGTATACACTGTAAAAAATAAATCGTAAATTTTACGGTAAAAAAACGGCAGCTGTGGTTGCCAGAAGTTTACTGTAAGTAGCAATGTTTTTGGTTGTACGGGATTGCACTCATTATACTGTATATTTTACGGATTTAAATTTTTTAACGGTTTATAACTGTCTAATTAACATGTTTATGTTGTTATAAAAACAGTTTATACCCGTCAAATTCCAGTGCACACACACTATGGGCAGTTTGGGAACACCAATTAGCCTCATCTGCAGCCACCAAGCACAGGGAGAACATGCAAATTCCATGCACACAGAGACGGGATTTCATTTCTTGGGGCATGTTCAAGTCCTTGGGGCATGTTCCATTGCCACTCTTCCTGGGTTTCCCTGCGTCCCTCGCACAACTTGCACACTGTGTTTTATAGGGAGGGGAGTGTAGTAGTGTAGTAGTGCATATGCATTAGTTTTCTAGTTTAAAAAAGTCTAGACTGTTTTTATAACAGCATAAACATGTATATTACACGGCTATAAACCGTAGAAAAACTATTAAAATCCTTAAAATATACAGTATAATGAGTGCAATCCCATACAACCAATAAAGTTGCTACCGTATTTTTTACGGTAAATTTCTGGTAACCACAGCTGCCGGTTTTTTACTGTAAAATTTACAGTTTATTTTTTACAGTGATAAACTGTTTTAATATAACATAAACATATAAATTAGACGGCTATAAACCGTAGAAAAAACTATTAAAATCAGTAAAATATACAGTATAATGAGTGCAATCCCGTACAACCAATAACGTTGGTACCGTATTTTTTACAGTAAATTTCTGGCAACCACAGCTGCAAGTTTTTTACCTTAAAATGGATGTTTTTTTTTACAGAGCAGATATTATTCTGATTTTTAAACTTTTAAAGATATAAACTGATGCTTCAGTATATTAGTAACAAATGCCTTCTCTGAGAGTTTATATGTTACATCCATAACGCATAATGTCATATCCATAATGCTTGAACTGACGAAGACAAAATAATGTTTTCCTTTTCATAAATACAGTTTTTACTTTTTTTTTTTTGTATTTAAATTTAATTTAAATTTTACTGCAATAAACCATATTTTCATATGATTTTAACTATTAAATTTCAGGTCTTACTCTGTAAAACTAATTACATCGCAAGTTTTTTGAAATACAGTTTTATCCTGTAGCATTATACGGTATTTTACTGTTAAAATTGCGGACATTTTTTACAGTGATATACCAACACAAAAGTGACCACAAAATGTCTCTGTGGCCCTCTAGTGGTACATTCTTTAACCCCGTCCATTCACATGTTAATAGAAAACAAGTCAAGTTTAGTAACCCTTTTATCTCTATCTCCTCTAATCCTTTATGATAAGCATGTTTTATAGGAGTTATTTGATAATAAATAAAAATATGTAGTAGTTGATTAGGTGATTGACAATTTAGTACACGTATGTACATACCAACATGAACCTTATGCAGAAATATACTTGCTTTTAACTACATGTATGCAGATGAGCACATGATTGTTGCCTTAATCATCAATCAATCATGACATCACCATTTCAATCAGTGACTCATCATCTATACCGCTTTATCCTGTATTCAGGGTCATGGAGGAACTGGAGCCTATCCCATGAGACTTAGGGTACAAGGCGAGGTACACCCTGGACGCAATCCATCACAAACTATGGGCAATCAGCCAAATCTGCATGTCTTTGGACTGTGAGAGATACTCTACCCAGAGGAAACCCATCAAGCACAAGAAGAATATGCGAACTCCATGAATGAACCAAGGTGGTCATCGGATTTTCGGCATTGGTGGTGCAAGGCAAAGGGGCTAACCAATAAGCTATTATGTGCCCAATCACTATTTAATGAATCACAAATCTATTCAAAATTAAGAATCATCGTCATCCTGGCATCCAATTTGATTCATTAGAATTATACATCTCCTGACAGGGAGGAAATTGTTTTATTTTGAAAATTAATGATACGCCTCCCAAATTTTGTGTATGTACTGAAACTGTGTGCTCATATTTATGATGCCAACAAAGGGGTGCTATTGATCCCCAACGCTGCACAGGGGTCCAGTTTTTGGCCAGAGCCTGATGCATGTTTCAAAGGTGACAAACAGCTATTATTTAACAGTAAGTATTTAATTGATTGTAAGAATGAATGAATGAATGAATGAATGAATGAATGGGGCCTTTCAAATTCTAAGTGCTGGGCCCTAATGAAACTGTGAAATTCTCTCTGAGATTAATAAAATGATCTATCAATACAATTGTACAGCTACATTATTTATCCATGTAAATAAAGAGCAATACTCAGTTCTGTCCAGTACATGGTGCTGTTGTCAGACCTTGAGATTGATTGATATATACTGTATACGTGGTTTTTACACCAGGTTTACATCAGGAGCGGATCTCTGACTTGTTGTGGGGTGGTTTGACTTGACAATTGGCTTAGGAATGAATATTCATGAGGAAAACTGTCAGTGCATGATTATTTAGAGAGGTTTTCATATGAGTCATGTTTAGGAGTTAAACCCCCTCTTTTAATATTATACTGTAGGTTTTGAGACATAATCATCTGAACATAGCGGGTCTTAGTATTAGGAAAATACCTCAAACGAACAATATATAACCCTTTTGACCATGCCATTTCTTATTTAACAAAAATTAAGCCCAAAAGAAAAAAATTGGGCTTTCTGTTTTCACAGGATTTAAAAGGAGAAGTTGCAGCAAGGTGCTGCTAATCTGCGGCTCTTTATTAATTGATAATCAGCAGGTGTGCAGAATTCTAGTTTTCAAGAGGGAAAAAGTCTTGGTAACAGTAATGGTCTTATGGAAGCAATTGTTGCTACACATCAACCTGGGAAGGGTTATAAAAGCATTTTCAAACAATTTGTAGTCCTACAGTGAGAAAGATTATTCACTAGAAAACATTTAATACAGTGGCAAAGCTTCCCAGGAGTGGATGTCCCAGCACATTTACCCCAAGGTCAGACTGTGCAATGCTCAGAGAAATACAAAAGAAAGAAAAAAAACACAAAAGCATGACTGAGGTAAAACCAAAATTGAGTTTGGCCTCAATGTCTTGCTCCTGCACAATCATCTAAAGCACAGGTACCATCTACAGTAAATCTAGAGCCGAATTTAAAACATCAAGAACAGCTTAAAAATAAAAGAGTCATTGTTTTGGAATGGCCGAGTCAAATTCCGGACCTCAACCCACTGTACATGCTGTGGCAGTGAACTGTGTATAAGCGAATACTCAAAACCCTCAATGAACTAAAACAATGTTGTAAAGAAGAATGGACCAAAATTCCTCTGCAATACTTTATTGAGTACTTTATTAATCCCAAAGGGAAACTATCGTTACAGGAGTCATTTTATATATCATACAACAAGTAAGCAACAAGCAAGAATTGCAGTGAGGAAAAGGTAAATAAAAAATTTAATTACAAATTAAGGTGCATTAATGAGGTAAAAAAGCTATCAAATAATACAAATACACTGTTTTCATGAACACATGCACAATGACTGTATATCTTGGCATGACAAAAAGGTGCACCAGCAAGTTGAAATAGTAACAGAGAGAATTAACCGGCAAGTATAGAACCAGCATATATTAATAAAACAGGGTTGAAATGAATGAACGATGTTGCGTTTTCAGTTTTCTTTTGGTTTCCTTTTACTATTTTGCTGACCCCCTCTAAAGCCCTGCATCAGGGCTCTTATCATTAGAACATCTTGTGGTGCGGCTCTCCATACCGCATACTAGTCGACTCACGGCCCAGGATAAGTGGCTCAACTACCCCATCTGGTGGCCAAAACTCGACTACCACCTCCACAACCGTATGTGGTCGAGCCAGAGAGGTGCAATGCCTTCATCCTGCAGTGCTCAGTGATATTCGAGCTGCAACCTTCCCAATCTCCTTCTGAATGGGTGAAAGAAGCACTAGAGTGGGCTATTGTTTTGTACCCGGGCTGCCAGCTCAGGGTTGAATGATGCAGCCCTTATGGCTGCATATTCACAAGGGCTCTACGAGCGGCTGAAAGATGAGCTAGCCTTACATGATCCTCCAAAGCATCTGGAGGAGTTTTATGGGTTAGTCATCATGATGGATATCCGCCTTCGTGAGTGTCAGGCTGGGCGTTCCGGGAGCTCCAGGTGGGGAACATCTCCTCCACCACATAAAAGCCGCTCCAAGCACCTAGCTGGTTGCTAGGTCAGGTTTGACCCAAAAGTCAAGACCCCGTCATACAGGGCTTTTCCTACCAGTTATGCTCTTAGGGACCCATAGAGCCCAAACGGAGGCGGCATGTTTATATAAGGGTCCTGATACCTCGGCCACTTCGTGATCATTTAGGTAGCACCGGTAAAGATATCAGGGCCAAAAACAAAGAAAACAAACAAAGAAAGAAAGATGAGTGCGCTTAAGACAGGCAAAGACCCAGCCTCTGTCTCCCTAAAACGCAGACGAGTGACAGAGAGAAAGAGTGAGAGAGAGAGTGACACGTCTTAGTTTAGTGTGTACTCTTGGTTATAGTATAAGAAACTCTCTTTCTGTCCAATAAATCCTCGGGAAGTGCTTAAGCCTGAGAGGATATAAGTTTTTGTTTCAGCTTCCAGAGCCCTGTCTTTTCTCACAAAGACGACGGAGCTCTGCTTATTTTGTCATCTATGTCATCTCCAAGCGGAAAGGTCTTCATAGGTAAGAGGCCTGTCATAATCACTCTCACAAACTCCTATTTCGTTGACCACAGTGAATCAATAGTCAGGGCTCTTGTAATCATTAAAACATCTCATGGTGCGGCTCTCCATACCGCACCACACATAACAGTATGCACTTTTAAACAGTAGTTATCTATTCCCTTTATTAAAACTCAAATGTTTTTATCTATGCCCTTTTTTTTTTAAACTATTCACCAGTGTGTAGTATTACTCTAAATATGTTATCCATCCAACCATCAGTTATGCTATCATTAGAAAAGAGGCATATGTTTTTCATGTTGAAGTGCTCCTCTGTATATTGTTGGACACAAATGTCACATTTGCATCTTAATTGAACATGTAAACACACATTTGTTCCTTTGTAATTTATAATTATGGACATTGTATCAGTTTCAACTTTGGTTTGAAACTGATATAGATCCTAAGATGAATTATTAAATGTCTGTGAAAATGCAAAATGATTGGTCAGAATAAATGGATTTAAGAGAGAGAAATTGCTTTATCTTAAAAAAAATTTTAATAAATTACAAATACGCACCTCCCAAACTTGGTGCATACTGTATAGCTGAAACTGGGTGCTCATACTTAAGATGTCAACAGTGAAGTGCTATTGATCTCCAAGGCTGAACAGAGTCCGTCTCTGACCAGACCCCGATGCATGTGCCGAAGTTATCTGTGAATAATAAAATAATCTGTCTATATCTTGTCCTCTGCATGTCTTAGAGCGGCTTGACTTGACATTTGGCCTGGAAATAAATATTTATAAGAAAAACTGATTGTGGTTATTCAGAGACGTTTCTTTGAATGGGAAAATAATTTTGTCTAAATCAGAGAATTTGTACAAATACACAATTCATTTGCAGAAATAAAATAAACATATAAATTGAATATAGACATAAAAGGAAAAAGGTTTTGTCTGTAGATCACTCTTTCAATGACACCTTTACTTTTCATACATTAGAGGACCTGAACATTTCTGCCTGTATTTTTTGTCTGTATGTCTGTATGTCTGTCCAGCTGATTTTATCACAGCATCATGCAAAACTGGCTGGACAGAATTTATTGAAACTTTACCAGTACTTATTTGCCTGAAGTTGAATCAAAATGAAATCTCAGTGTTGAGTGAAAGGGACGTTACGTGCAGTTTTGTGCCATATTACGTCATAGCAGCCATCACATTTTTAGACGAATATAGCGATTTTGCCCTCGAATGGTGGGCGCAGCTATATGTTTTACTCAACAGAGCCAATCAGCATGATAGGTTACTGTGTACACAGAGTATGCAGAACACACAGATTTCTTTTAAATGCATACATTCAAACACACAGGTGGGCGTGGCTATACTGTATGTATCACTCAACAAAGCCAATCAACATGATGGGTTACTGTGTACACACCGAGTATGCAGAACACACAGAGACCATAATGCATCTACAAACAAACGTGACACAGGATGGCTTACTCCATGGCTTACTCCAAAAAAAAGGAATAATAGATTTGAAAACTAATTCTTCAAAGATGAATGGACGGATCATCGTATGGTTATTCTTCCTGCAGGAAGTTTAAATCCTGTTTGTCTCGTATGTTCTGAAAACATGGTGCTAAAAACAAGCAATAATATGAATAACCACTTATGAGATAAAACATAGGTCATTACAGCAAACATATCCGCAGCAGTCTGAGGATCAGGCGTGTAAAATACCCGAAGTGAGAGTGTTATGTGCTAAAATCTAAATGTCGAGTAAAAGTGATGTCATGAACAGAAATGTGTCAGATTTAATAATTTATTTAAACAGGGAGTGTGTTTGGCTGACGATGAAAGAAGTACAACTTAACATGAGGCGTAACAAAGCGTAAAATACTGGTGTACAGAAAGACAGATGGACATGTACAGTAAGTGGGCTTCAACCTGAAGAGCTGAAACGCTCATATTATTAAAAGGACTATTATTGAGCTTTATAACTCTTTATAAAAACTCTTTAACTGTCAAAACCAGGTACACTAGTAAAACATAATATTAAAATATGCTATCAAAAAGTACAAGAAAAAATGATTCTATTTGTAAAATAGCATAAATAAATAATGGGCTGTGTATAGAATAATTTTTAAAAAAAAAATTTTAATGCAACATTTATTTTTAAATGTGCCTATGATAAATTTATATATGTATATATATATACATATATATATATTATCTTCCACTCCAGAGACTAAAAGTGGTAACAATGTAAATTTTGGGCTTTACCACTTTTCGTATAAGCACAGTGGCACGCACACAATCTCTGGCGGGCACGCCTTTTTTTGAATGCAGGCTCCCTGCATCGTTTTCATGGGTGGTGTGGCTAAGAAAAACACACGTCAATGAGGAAACCAATTTCGATACAAGGCATCTCCCAAGCCTGGATAAAATGGGAGGGTTGTGTCAGGAAGGGCATCTGGTGTAAATCCTGTGCCAAGTTTCTGTGTGGATCGGATGGTCTGCTGTGGCGACCCCTCGATGGGAGCAGCTGACAGACAAACTTTATACTTTGTATAGCAGTACACACTTTAATTGTTGATTTGTGTTCATCACCCATCTTACTCAGCCCGACCTATGAACTAAATAGGCTCCAATATCAAATTTTTACATTTAAACAAATCTTTATAGGCCTTCATTATTGTTGCAGCACAAATATAAATGAGAACCTTGTGATGGATTCTTTTTTTTTTTTTCACCTTTTATGTTGGCTGTGCAATACATGTTCACATACTGTAAGCTATATTTATTTCAAACTTTTGAAATAAAAGGGACGTAGTACACACGTACACAACATCCAATGCAAATGCTGATGATAACTAATGGGGTAAGCTGCTCAGTCAATAATTTTTACATTTTATAACATATTCACACATACTTATGCTGTTAGTTGCCAATAGATTATATTAGTGTATGACTGTATAATTTATTCACCAAATTAGCTTTATCTAGAAGCTTTCTGTACAAGATTAATAAAAAATTCCCCACTGTCCCCTGTAAAATAATGAAATAGAATTATTATGTTAATATACTGTAGTAAGTAATATATTTACATTACAATATGAAGAACGTCTCTCTCTTTCCTTGGAAGACAATAAAACTTCTAAGTGATCCCAAACTTTTGAGCGGTAATGTATAAAATTTTGCATGGCACAAAAAAACAGTGACAAGTTTCTGGATGTGTATCTCTGATTTAGATAGTAGAGTATTTAAGTATACAAAGAAACGTCTCTAAACAACCATGCGTTAAGATTGTTAAGTTAAGCCACTGAAATGCTGTCAGTGGGGCACGGAGGCTTTTTTTTATGAGGTTTTATTTTTGTTGTTTTAGTGCAGGCGTGTAAAATCTTCTTCATAAAGGGCTGGTGTGTGTGAATGCATGTTTTCATTACAACCAAGCAGAAGCCACACCTGATTCCGCCCACCTGTTTATCTAATCATTCTTGGCTTTAATAGAGTATCTGGCGTGACTCCTGCTTGGGTGGAATGAAAGTTTGCACCCACACAGTCCCTTTGTGAATACGATGTAGGGCATCTTCCAAATGCAATAAATGTAGATGAAAAAATCTGTGATTGAAATTGACCTTTTTCCATCTTTACATGTGTTAGTTTCATTTCCTTCAATTTATTGTTTTATTAATATATACTGAATGTTAATCAAATATAAAAATATATTTTTATAAATGTTAGTAATCAAATTCAATAAATGTTCTGCTTATTCATAAATGTTGTAATGAACTTACATACTGTAAAACAGTAAAATAACATTGATAAAAACAAATTTAAACTACACCGTGGTTTTAGTGTGCATGACAAAGTGCCCATATGTGAACTACAGTGCTGTATGTAACCTGAAAAGCCAGTCAGTGATATGAGGCTTTTAGTTAGTGAAAGATTTGTGCAACGTTAGCATACCTGGTATCTGTCAGTTTCTTATTAGCTTTTTAATTTTTTTTTTTATTATAATTTTTTTAAAGTGAAGGTTTGTATGAGACTGACAAAGACAAAGTCAAAAAGTTTGCATATAAATATGTGATATGGAAATTATGTCAAATAGTTTTACGTACTTATGATATGTATATGAGGAGGGGAGAAGCTATATAATTAACATGCTTTGACTTCAGTTAAATTACATCTCTACATATTTCAAAAATTCATAAATTCATTAAATGAAGGCCACACCTTGTTTTTAAGTGTGTGTGAGAAAGTGTGTACATGTAAAGAGCCTCTTCTGGGAACCCTGTTTACTTACACCAGAAATGTTTTCATGTATTTTATTTCTATGTTAAAATAAAGTGTGTGTTTGTGTGTGTGTGTGTGTGTGTGTGTGTATATATATATATATATATATATATACCAGAAGTATATACACTACCGTTCAAAAGTTTTAGGTCACTTGCAAATGTCTTTGTTTTTGTTTAGTGATTTATTTTCTACATTCTACAACAATACTGGGGATTTCAAAAC
>JAQQZT010000010.1:3842406-3857751 GCA_030068275.1 Clarias platycephalus | reverse complement strand
GAAAGAATGAAGGGGGCCGTGTATCGTGAGATTTTGAGTGAAAACCTCCTTCCATCAGCGAGGGCATTGAAGATGAAACATTCCTGGATTTTTCAGCATGACAATGATCCCAAACACACCGCCCGGGCAACGAAGGAGTGGCTTCATAAGAAGTATTTCAAGGTCCTGGAGAGGCCTAGCCAGTCTCCAGATCTCAACCCCAGAGAAAATCTTTGAATTTGAAAGGGAGTTGAAAGTCCGTGTTGCCCAGTGACAGACCCTTTTTTTTTTTGGAGTCATTGTGGTATTTTTGGGGGGTCAATGTATGGTGGTGTTTTTTGGGGTTAGGCCAGTGTTTTTTTAGGTATTAATATGTTTTGAGCTGTGTTATATGGTGTTTTAGAGGGATGAATGTATTTTTGGTGGTCATTGTGTGGTATGTTTTTTTTGGGTGGACCCAGTGTGTTGTGTGTTGTGATGTTATTTGCGGTGATGTTTTGGGGGGTGGTGGTCAGTGTTTTTTCTTTTTAGGTATGAATATGTTTTGAGCTGTGTATTTGGTGTGTGTGTGTGTGTGTGTGTGTGTGTGTGTGTGTGTGTGTGTGTGTGTGTGGGGGGTGTTTTTGGGGTGGAAAGCCAGCGTGTATTTTTTTTTCATAGTCAGTGTGTTCTTGTGGTTTGGTTGGTCATTGTGTAGTGTGTTTTTGGTTGCCAGCGTACATACTGTAATACTGGGGTATTACAGGAGCTTGAGGGATTCCAGTGTACACAGATTGAGGTGCAGCCTGGAACATTGCAGGAGCTGGAGTGTGTTCAGTGTATACAGGTGGACGTGCTCGGACCCGGGAGGTAACCACCTGGTGACTGTTCTGTATAATGGCATTTCATAATCATATATCAGGTGTTTCAAATTAGAAATGGAGACTGTTGTAGACAGTGACTAAACAGCACTTTTACAGTCAGGAATGAGAGAGAAAGAGAGACTACTGCAAGCTAATACAAGCAATATTTGATACTTAAGTAAATTTAAAGGAAATAACTTTGGGAAACATGCAACAAGAAAGTTGAAATAACCGACAGGGTCTGATCACAAAATTTGTTCCCGTAGTGCTCATGATCATTATAATACCTTTAATAATTATCTAAGAATACATACACATCTTTTTGCTTATTACTATGTATTTTTATTAATTATCTTTTTGTTTTTCAGTGTTTGCGTTATTGTTGTATCTTTGTGTTTTTAGTATTTTCCAAATCAGTTTGATTAAGTGTAATGACGTTTAAATCATGAGGAAAAAACTGTGTCGATCCTGACTGAAGTTTCCAGCTGTCTAAATCGAATTACACTCGACGTATCTGATATTGCAAAGGACAAATAGAAAGTAGTAAAGATTAAAGGGACATGTGACTTCGTTAATGCCACTCCCTTTTGTAATGATAACATCAGCAACTCTATAATGTTTCCTAAAACAAGTGTGAAAGCTCCATGAGGCAGTAGCGATCAGTAAGAGTGGGCTGTGATATTAGATAGAGAGAATATCCGATTTTTACTGTATATAAACAACTTTCAAATGATTTTTAGCAAAGATTAATTGACTTTGATGGTGAATAGATAACATCATTCAAATTCCTGAGATATTCAGAGAGAAATCAGATGGATTGTCTGAGCAACAGTACAGCTGTCTGGTGTATGGTTTGCATTTCAGCATTCCCACAATTTACCTCCCACCTGCGTAACCCTCATTCACTCCTTCCAAACTTCTGCCTCACTGTTGGGGATGCCCCCGTGTGGTCTGTTTAGGCTGTGTGTGGTGACTGATGACGGATCTATTTAATGGCCATGATGGTTGCAGTCACTCAATAGTTTAGGACTGAAATTGCCACAAAAAGTTTTGTACCCAAGTGTCCAACAACAAAAGTGGCCTTTATATAAACTTAAAACAGATTTCCCCATTGTACATTGAAATTTCAGCCTTATAGCCGTGAGATATAGCAGATATAGACCGATTTATGGTCACGCTATCTGTTATCACCCAAATGAGGATGGGTTCTCTGTTGAGTCTGGTTCCACTCAAGGTTTCTTCCTACTGCCATCTCAGGAAGTTTTTACTTTCCACCGTCATCCTCGACTTGCTGGAACCAACCAATCATTATAATCTATCGTTCTTTTTTCATACATGTTTATAATTGATTTCCATTCATTTTTAATTCTGTAAAGCTGCTTTTTGATAATTAGCATTGTTTAAAGCATTGAATTTAATAACATCCTAAAGGGATGTAGTGTGTTTATACATAAAAAATAAAAATAAATTATAATAAGATGTAACTGGTATTTAAAAAATCCAGAGAATTGGTGGAAGTTCATCATTACCAGTCAAGTTTACAATCCTTTAACATTTTAAGAGATGATTCATATTTCTGGCAGAATAAAGGTTTAATTGCTGAGTTCATTCATCCATTCATTCACTCATTCACTCATTCATTCATTCATTCATTTATACTCCATAGTGCTTATCCTGTGCGGGGTCACAGGAAGCTTGGAGCCTGTCCCAGGAAACTTCGCCTGTGCTGCGGGGTACATTCTGGACAGGGTGCAATTCCATCACAGGGCACATTACAGGAAATTTGGGATCACCAATTAGCATAACCTGCATGTTTCTGGACTGTTGGAAGAAACCAGAGTAACAGGAGGAAACCCACGAAGCACAGGGAGAATATGCAAACCCCACAAATCGAACCTTCGACTCTGAAGGTGCAAGGTCACAGTGCTAACCATTACAACACCATGCTGTCCCTAAGAGTTTATTGTACTAAATACAGTCTTATGTCTATTGCCTTTTGTGAAAACAATACCTGAGACATAACTTTTCCTGTCTGTTTTTATAGCTTTCTGGAAGGTATCAAATGAGCGCTTTAAAAATTCATAAGATATTTGAAATGTATCTTTCGTCCACTTATGATCTGCTTTCCTGCGTTCTTGCCTAAGTGCTTGTGTATTATCACTCAGCCAAGGCTGGGATTTAAACAGGATTTTTCTGTATTTTAATGTAGGGTGGAGCAGAGTCAAGCATGAATTTTTAAAAAGCATGACTAAATCCTCTGCATGCTACTGGTTTGATGCAGCTGTGATAGACCTTGCCCAAGGACTGTTCCGAAATGCATCTGAGAAATGAATAACACTGAGGGAAGATGCATGCAGGCAGGAATACTAAGACTGATAACAATACAACATTTAATATATTATGATATTTATATGAGTGTTTGAATAAGAAAAGAATAAATGAATGATAATTTTTATGAGTAGTTGCATAAACCTTTGCATACAACTGAATAGTTAATCATTCCTTCATTCCTTCATTAAGTGCTTCTCAGGAATGATAGATACCTGAAATCCCCCCACAAACACACACACTTTACATAAAACACACTGATAGAGTATGCATAATTTTTTTTAAAAATAAGGCTTAATAAACTAATGTTCTAAACATCATGTCACAAGAGTAGTACCCAGTTGTGCCCACTATGTGGCAGTATTGTCAAAACTTTAAGATTGTTGGGCAAACTAACCAGTGGAAGCCAGTTGTGCTCTAAACATACACCAGCCTCTATTTAATCAGGGTTCAGGGTTTAAATCCTAATCCAGTCCCAGGAGGACACCTGTACACACTAATGCACTTCTTTTCATTATTTAGTCTCCAAGCATCAGCATTTCTCCATATCCAGTCCTTTCCAAAAGACAGATGGAGTCTACATTTGGATCAGACTTATTTGGCATGGTCATGGTTAGTGATGCCACTTGTACAGTACCTCCATGCTTATGTGTTTGAATCTGAGTTCTGGTCTGTGTGTGTGTGTGTGTGGACGTGTGCAGACTGGGTTCTCCTCCACCTTGTACCTTGAGTTCCCTTGGATAACCTGTACTACTCTCAGCTAACTCAGAGCTGGTATAGAGACATATTCTCTTCCTTCAAGATATCAGAAGATGTCCTGCCTCCGGGCGTGACTGGTTTAGATGTTAAAATCTCTCCTGGATTTACATCCTGTTATCATATGTTTCGTTTGTTACCTTTTGGTACAAAACAAACTAGCATTATCTGCATGGAAGAGTTATCAGAAAATTGAGTTAGAATTCAATGCAAAATGATTGCATGAGAACAAAAAAAGGCAAAATCTTGTCATGTGATCTAGAGAATGCATCCCACATCTAGACTGGAGGAGGACTGGGAGAAGAATTATGCCACCACTTTTGTTCTGGAATTTCTATCTATCTATATTCCTTGAAGAGTGATATCTAGGTCTGTTTGTGCCTGTTCATGAGGGGTCCAATCCCCCTGATACAAATGTTATCATAAGAGTTGTGACCCATAAGGGCATGTGAAAACTAAATTGCATTCTGATGAAACTACAGGTAATGCTGGCAATTTATTCACATTTACAGTATTTGGCAGACACCCTTATCCAGATTGACTTATAATGATTTTTATCTCATTATACATCTGAGCAGTTGAGGGGTTAAGAGTCTGTGTGTGCGTGGATGAGTGTCTGGCTCAAGGGTGCAACCATGGTAACTTGGTGGTAGCAGGTTTTGAACCTGGGAACTTCCAAACCATAACCTAATGTCTTAACCACTGACCTACCCCTGACCCCTGATCTGACTGTCTACATACATTCCTGACTAGATGTGAATGTATAAGTGTGATGGTCTTCAGTAGACCGGGATCACATCCACTCTGTATATAGATATAAAGCTTTGGACCTACAACATCCCTGACTCAAGTAAGAAACCCTTAAAACTCAAGCGGCACAGATACGTGCCGGCAACACAACATAGTTCAATGACGATGTTTTTTTATATATGCGCTTAAATGGAAGCCTTGCCGGTGTGTGTTAATGAAAGGGCTTCAGATATCAAACAGTCAGGTAGAACGAAAATGATCATTACTTTTATACAGGATAAATTTTACCACTACCAGAGTATCGGGATGACGTCACACAAATAACTCTCAAAATTAGTATGTTATTATTATTGATTTTTGGTCATAGAAACAACCAAAAACAACAATAAAAACAAGTGATCATGTGTATCTGTGCTATGTCTTTGCCTATGTGACCTTTTATTTTTCTCAGCCATGTTTATACAGTTGGTTAAAATGATATAAAGTACAGTTTGTTGTGGCATCATGGCTTTGTGGTTAGCACTGTCACTTCACACCTCCAGGTCCTGGGTTCGATTCCTGCCTCTGTGTGCATGGAGTTTGCAGCTTCTCTCCATGCTTGGTGGGTTTCCTTCCAAAGACATGCAGGTTAGGATAAGTGGTGTTCCCAAATTGCCTGTACTGTGTGAATACTGACCTTAGTTGTGACTACAGAGGTTCTTAGATGTATGGATGGAAAATTCTGTTCATCATATTGCCTATTTTGTTCTGGGGGAAAAAATATCTTTACGGGGGATCTTTAAGAGGTACACTGGTGCATTTATAATGCTGAAGTGAACTCGCATAGCTAAACTAATTCTAAGCCGTGCACCATAATGGAGGACTTGCAACAGTGTGATGCAACATTATTGAGCTATTTAGCATGCTTGTGTCCTCTCTCTCTCTCTCTCTCTCTCTCTCTCTCTGCAACTGTACTGTATATAATCTGCTTAAGACCAGGCTGCTGATCAGGCTAATTACTGTGACGGTCAATTAGACATGGATTTCTTTTCTGTCTATCTTTCTTTTCTTTTATCTTTTTCTTATAACATCTGACCGTTACAGCTTGTCTGACCTTGGAAAACCTTCGCACATGCACATGGACATCATGCAAACGAATAACATTCTGTCGTGTTCAGTGTGCACTCTTAAAACGAGCACGCTTTTGATTTGAACTGGCACACACACACACACACACACACCAGTGCGTAACACTGCACAAATGCACACAAATACACATCAATGGAGTAATGCAGTTAAAGGTGAGTAAAGTGCTACAGTAGGTTTGAGGGAAAACGGTTTTAAAATGGAAAATGAGATTAGGTCTGAGTGCTTAACAGGACTACACTGCACCACACTACACTACACCACACTACACACACACACACACACACACACAAGTGGCCAACTCTGTTACATAATCCACTCTGGGGCGTCTCACGTGGGATATACACTTGGGATCGTGCGTTATTGCGCGTGCGTGTGTGTATGTGTGTGTGTGTGTATGTGTGTGTGAGGTCCTTCTGAGAGTTTTGGCCCGAAGGATCCCTTGCACGAGTGAAGTGAGAGAGCTTAGTTTAAGCTCAAGTGCACCAGCCACATCCGGGGAAACGGACCCCTCTCTCTCTCTCTCACACACACACACACACACACACCTCACTGACGAGCGAGAGAGAGAGGTGACATCGCGGTTTAACCCTTTCCTGAGCAGAGATGTGGAAGCAGAGAGACGGACGCTGAGATCTCCACGCTGGAAGCGCCGCACACATTTTTTTTTGCCGCCGTTGTTTTTTTTTTATTTCTCTTTTCTCCCTCCCCCCCCCCCTCTCTCTCTCTCTCTCTCTCTCTCTCTCTCTCTGTGTCTCTGGGTGTATAAACCGAGGACAATGCCAGCACCCCGACACACTCAGGCAGTGTGAGGCGCGTTATTGTGCGGTACAGAGGCTTCGTTCTGCTGGAGTGCGGCGGGGACGCGCACGGCTCGCTGTGAGGCTGCTGCAGGGGGACGATGCCCGGATAAGCGGCGCGCAGGAACAGGGGGCGCGTCTCAGTGTCTTCACTCATCACTTCATCCTTGTAAAGGTAAAGAAAAGATCAAAAATCTGCGAATGGCGAATGTCTCGTGGCGACGCTGAATGTCTCTGCAGATAGTTAATTTAAAAACAAAAAAATGTGCAAGGGGGTGGGGTGGGGGGAGAGAGGGGAGGGGGGTTAAAAGAGGGGAGATGGGGGAGAGAGTAGAAGAGAAATAGAGAGAGAGAGAGGGGGTCGGGAGGAAGAGAGAGACGGAGGGAAAAGGGAGAGAAGATGGGGTGAGAGAGAAGGGGAGTGAGTGAGAGAAATAGATAGCGAGAGGGGAGGGAAGAAGAGGGGGAAAGAGGAGAAAGGGGAGACAGACAGAGAGAGAAAGGGGGAGGAGAGGGGGGAGAGAGTGAGAGAAGAGGGGGGGAGTATATTATTATTCGGGAGAGAGGGGTATATTATTATTATTATTATTATTATTATTATTATTTCTTTCTCTCTTTTCATCACCAGTGTCTCTTTTTGAATGTATTGTTAATTGTGTGTAAATTTTGTTTCACTCCATTTATTCCTAGAATTATTTTCCGACTTGGTCGCAAAGTCTGTAACCGAGCTGCTTCGGCAAAAAATATTTGTCCTGACAAATAAGCAACCTTTAAATTCTTTATATAATTCCTGCATAGAGAGAGAGAGAGAGAGAGAGAGAGAAAGGTGTGTGTGTGTGTGTGTGTGTGTGTGTGTGATTCGTAAACAGCTTATTATTTTCCGACTTGTTCCCAAAGTCTGTAACCGAGCTTTGACAACCATATCTGTCCTGACAATTAAGCACCCTTTAATTTTCTTAGAAAAAAAAAATTAAGCAAACTAAATTATGTATTATTTATTTTTAGGGGTGTGTGTGTGTGTGAGAGAGAGAGAGAGAGAGAGAGAGAGAGAGCTTATTACAAAACCGATTTTACTGCAATGTCTGTATGTGTTCATGTGTGTGTACACGTGCGTGTGTGTGTGTGTGTGTGCGCGCGCGCGCGTGCGTGTGGTTGTCACGGTAATCGCCCCTTATATAAACTCGCCTCACTTCCGTGTCGGGCATCCCACGCATGTCTCCGGTTGTCATAGAAACCCGTTTGGCCTAGCGCGACCGGGAGGCCTCTTGGAGCGCGAGACAAAACAATAGCGTGACATCATCTGTCCATCCCGCAGGACAGAAGAGAATAAACAAGAAGAAATGCTAACGCACATGTCAGAGGAGAGACGCGCTGCACATGTTGCATGTTCATTCATATATATATATATATATATATATATATATATATATAATGTAAAACTTATGGATGTATTGATACCGCTATTGGTGTCAGATCATCTGTCTGATACTGTACTGATGTAAATAATACACCGCGATACTAACACGGAATGCTACGTGTTTTAAGCCTAGTGTGTGTTGTTGTGCTTATAAACAGACTTAACAACAGCACATTCGTAAACACGAGGCAACCCACAATACCGACTAAGAGAGAAACCATATGTACAGACTACGCTAAAGTGTAAGTGATATCATGTTTTCCTCTGCCATTCAGAATGAGAAATTCTGGTGGAATGAGAACGAAAAAAAAATTCGCCAGCTAAACAAAGGAAAACGCTATTAGCCGTCTTCCACATCCACAAACTTACACGTGCTCTTTTGGACTAATCATCCTACATAATCTGACACGGCACGTGTGTTGTGCCTCTAGATCTCGGTTTAATCTCAAAGCAGTTGATGAGTTTTGAAAAGCAGACACTGAGAGTCATTGAGAGATATTGAGAACCGCGCCTGGCTCCAACTCTCGCGCAACTCAAGGAGACTTGTTTGTGTCACATGAGCACTGCTGCAGACTGTATAGTGTCCTCAAACAAACACTTCCACCAAGTTCCAGTGTTTGACAGGGTTGAATTTCAGGGATTCTGCTAGCCAAAGAGGCAATGAACCAGCTGACACCAGATCCCTTGGATCCTACATGTCTCATGACCCGGTGTATTATTTTTATCCTGGGAGTGTCTTGTGTTTCAGCAGGGGCATTGGTAGTTATTTTCGGCCGCTTGACATGTCATAGCTATCCATCCTCCACCCCAGAGACATTATTCCGAGGAGGTCACATTGGGCACTCTCCAATGTGAGAGTCAAATGTGTGCCAGGAGAACATTTTCCACGCAGTCACACTGTCGCCAGCTTGTATGCTTGGCACCGGTCAGGATGGCTCCATGGACACAGGTTGCTTGCGCCAACTTGAAATAAAAGGAACCTGATATATATCTAATCAAGCTTTTTACTATCTTGAGAGGTCTGGTTTTTAGGTCACTAGAAAGTTATTGTGTTTTGTGAACAAGCGGGCCATGTGATATGGACTTCTATTGCAAAGCCTGTTCTATGGCGTTCTGCACAACGGGGAGAAACGTGGATATAATTTGACAAGTTGTGGGTCTTCTCTGTTTGCGTTTTCATCCACGGGATTATCAATCGCTGGTAGTTATGTGCTTTTTTCATTCACATATTTTAATATTTTTATAAATTGATATTGTTTTTTATATACTGTAATGTAACCAAAATGTACATATATCTCACAGCTTATATTATCTAACCGTGTAAATACATCCACCCTTATCCAGAGCGACTTACATTTGTATTGACAGACTAACCCTAGGTTAAGGGCCTTGCTCAAGGGCCCAACAGGGAGAACTTGGCAGTCATGGGATTAGAACCTTCTGAACACTAGTCCAATGCCTTAACCACTGAGCTATCCCAGATCCCTAAGAGATGCAGCTGTCCATACATTTACATCTCATTTTATTTCGTTATACATCTGAGCAGTTGAGGGTTAGGGGTCTTGCTCAAGAGCCCAGCTGTCGTTGTGGGATTTGAACCTGGGTCCTTTCGAACCATAGTCTTCGAACCAAGCCTTAACCACTGAACTAACCCTGACCCTGATTAGATGAGAGTCTTTCCACAAGCGGTGATAATAGAGCATAACAGCACTGGGATGTTTAACTATATGTATCACTCGGCATCCCAGGTGTTTTAACAAATATTAATTTCACTAACTGTGGGTCGCAGCATGGGTGAAAGTAGGTCTGCACAGTCTGCAGTAGTGAGGAAAGAGCAAAACCCACATTCAAAACCAGTCACAGATGCACTTTCAGAAAAAAAAAACACATCTGATAATGTTATATCATGTTAAACAACGCGTTGTCCACTTGCATCTAAGTTGTTCAATTGACACCTAAGTTTCTTGATGCATACTAGCTTCTAACACAAGGCTGAATCTTTAGGTTTCTTAGTTAGCTAGTTAGTTTCTGTTAATTTATGTTGTTAATTTATGTTGTATGTAGCACCTTGGTCCTGGAGGAACGTTGCTTCATTTCACTGTGTACTGTACTAAACTGTATATGCTTGAAGTGACAATAAAAGCCTACCTGACTTGACTTGGTTTGAATCCCATATCGCTCTCTTATCCCTGAGCAAGGGCACTATTTGGTGTGTGGAACAAGGGATTAAACACCCTACAAACACAATAGCTTTCAATTTAACGCCAGTGGGGATTCAACCCCAGACCCGAAAGTTAACAACTGATATTCTAAAGTGGAAAAAGTGGAAATATAAAGAGAAACTTATGAGATATACAGAACGGTCCACCATTGCCATAGTTTATACTCTTCAACTTTTGGCTACATAATACCGGTAAGAATTTAAAACTACTTTCACCCATTAAATATGTCAGCTGTCAGTCATCAGGTCCGCCAGTTGCAGTTAGTTAGTTCTGTCAGTGGTGGAGGGATATGTGATGGCGGAGCAAAGTAACTGGTTAAATAAATACCTTTATGAGTTAAATATGTTGTTATTAAATGGTGTTTGTGGAACTGTTGTAAAAAAAAAAAAAAAAGCAATGTCACACTTGAGGCTGTGCTGTTGTGCTGAATATCAGGATGGCTCTGATGCCTTCAGTACTTCAGTACAGCCATGCTGATATTCATTACAGCAGTACTTCCTTTACAGTCATATTGCTTAATTAAACTTTGTCTATTTTCTCCTCCCTGCAGCTATGGCGATCATGTCCACCCTCGCTGTGCTTCTCTCTCTGCTTGTCTGCATTGGAGGCTCATCTCCTACAGAATCTGATCCCCCTCCCAAAGGGTGTGGCTCAGGTGTCCATCCATCTTACCGGCTCCTGTGTGACCTCGAGTCTGTGTGGGGGGTTATTTTAGAGGCCGTGGCATGTGGTGGTGCCATTTCAGCTCTCGTACTTTTCGCTATTCTGCTATCAAAGCTGAAAATGGTGACTGAGCCAGAGCGGCGCAGCGGTGTCGGACCTCTCCTGCTGCTGCTGCTGAGTACAGTTGGCCTGTTCTGCCTGTCTCTGGCGTTCATGGTGGGACATGGCGAGACGGTGTGTGTGTTGCGCCGTGGGCTGTGGAGCTCACTTTTCGCTCTGTGTTTTTCGTGCCTGTTGGTGCAGGCAGTGCGGCTACGGAAGCTTGCAACAGGGAAACGCAGCCCATCAGGCGGCTCACTCTCAGCGCTAGCATTCGGTCTTGCACTCGTTCAGGGAGTCATCAGTGGAGAGTGGCTGTTACTGACGGTGGCGCGTGAGGGCCGCAGCACCTGCGATTACCCACCGCTGGACTTTGCACTAATCTGCGGATACGCATTAGGACTGCTGCTCACATCGACAACAGTCTCTCTTGGAGTCCTTTTGTGTGGTGCGAGGCACGTAGACGACGCAGCTAGGAAGAAGAGACGCAGATGGAGTTGCAATGGGGTCTGGCTTTTCCTCTCCTGCCTCGTCTCCCTCCTTATTTGGGCTGCATGGCTCGGGTTTTACCTCTATGGTAAAGCTCCTGGAAAAAACACCATGACCAGCGAGACAGACGGCGAAGAGCCCGCTCTGGCCATAGCCTTAGTGATGGAGGGGTGGGCACTGCTGCTTTTCCATGCCATCCCAGAAGCCCACCTGTGTCTGCGATCGACCAATCAGAGGGGCGACGAAGGGGGCCAGGATTACTATGACGCACGGCAACCACAGTCTTCACATGGTTACCGTGATGACGATGAGCTGCCAGCCAATCACAGAGGAGCATACACAGACAGACAGACATTTTCCATAGAGGAGCACAGCGCAGGTAAAGTCATATGTTTATGCATATGTAAATGCATCAGCGATACTTTAATCATGCAAAGTCATTAAAACAAACCACAGCATGAAAATATTTCCCAAAATATTTTAAAAGACTACAGCTATCACCTAACCAAATTCTGTCCAAATTAAACTTTTTTTGGTTTTCAAAAATATTTTTTTCTCGTGATAACTTTAATGTAGGGCTTAAACGTAAACCCCTACCAAGCCTCCGCTTAACCACAGCATTTATGTTACTCCAGGCTTCTGAATATTAAAGGCTTAAGTCTTTAAAACATACATCAGTATAGAGGTTGAGGTTTTGGAGTCTATCCTTAGCCACCTTTGAGGAATACACAATATTAGAGTAGTAGTTCCATACTGATATAAATTATAAATTGATAAAAGTTTAACGGTAAAAAGGCAAAAGAGTAGGACTGAGGACTGAACCCTGAGGAACACCACCAGTTCTAGTAAAAGGATTATACTTTTGTTTGTCAAAGGCAACAGAACAACACTTGTTAATAAGAATTTGAGCTAGGCTAGTGCTACATCTGTAATATAATAATAGTTTATTAATAATAATAAGAAGAAGAAGAAGAAGAAGAAGAATATATGAATAGTTTTATAATAGTAAAATATGATTGGCTGCAAGTCGATTTATACAACAGTAATTGATTCAGTCCACTGATTTTAGTGGATATTCAATGTTTCTCGAGTGTTTATATTCTCTGTAAACAATTCCATCAACATTTTTCATGAATATACTGTAACTTCTCCCTGAGCAGTACAGTGGTCTGTGTACACGTGTTTGCATGTTCTCCCCGTGCTTGGTTGGTTTCCTCCGGGTGCTCTGCTTTCCTCCTATATTCCAAAGACATGCAGATTAGATTAATTGGCGGTCACAAATTGTCTGCAATGTCTTTGTGTGTGCCCTGCAATCGATTGGCACCTTGTCCAGGCAGTATCCTGGGATTGCTCCAGCCCTCCAGGACAAGCGGTATAGACAATGAATTTAAAACTTCTACCTTAGAATATGAAAGCTCATTAGATAAAAATGAAAAAAAAAAAAAAAAAAGGATCAAGGGATACCAATTACACCTGAAGCAAATTGATCAAAGCAGATTGATTTAATTTATTTATCTATTTAGTCGACACGCTGGAAAGAGAGTGTAGCTCCTGTAGGGCTAAAGCTAAATTATTTGTCCATATTATGTTTGAAATGTCACTTCAGGATTCAACTCTTGCTCATAAAACTGCATGAACATAACAAACTTTCCATTGTGTAGTTTTACTGGAAATCAATGTCTATGCTCAAATTAGAATCGTTACTATATTTAATATTATTTTTAAATATCCCAGTTAGGAAGCTGAGGTCAGAGCACAGCCATGACATGGTGCCCCAGAGCAGGCAAGGACCTTGTTTAAGGGACTAACAGTAGCAGTTTGCTGGTGCCAGGGCTTGAACCCCCGACCTTCTAATCAGTAACCCAGCCCTTTAACCATTTGAGCCACTACTGTCTTGCTTGTTCTTTTGTAGAATTGCTCTCTTGCTTATGTTATCTTGCTAAAGTAAAATTCTTTCAACTTTGCACCTGTGATGTCACAATATTTGTATTTTTGCATTAATGTGCAAGGTTTATACCAGTACGAAAAAGTTACACTTAAACCCTTGTATACTCAATACTCTAATCTCGATGTGTAATGTTGCTTAGCAACAATGTTTTATGAGTTGTACAAGAGTTAATACACATATACGGTGGAAGAATTGTTTTTTGCAAATATTAATAATAATAGATTTAGTTTGTTGCATTTTTCTGATTCATGGCTGACTTACTATAACCAGTTCAGTGCCAGTCTTCTTAAATAGAATCAGACATGACACAGGCTGACTATATTTATGTGTGTGTGTGTGTGTGTGTGTGCGAGATAGGCATGCAGGCCGGAGGTTACCACCCTTCGGTAATACGACCCACACCTCAATTCCGAAGCCACGTGTACCAGCCCACTGAGATGGCCCTGCTCATGAACGGAGGAACGGTGAATATGTGACGCAGAGTTTACTCACACTTACACACACTCACTTACACACACACTGTTACAGAACACTTTTTTTCCTTGTCTCGCAGATTCCCACGGCTCCCCCGAACTACACAGGAAGGCATCTGTGGTGAATGGCGTAAGCACCCGGATGGGACCTGCTCTGTGTGATGCCACAGGGACGGTGTGGAGAGGCTAAACTGATAGTTTTACTTAAGCTGTGCTTTCATATGATATTGTAATAACATAATAATCTCTCAAAGTTAACCTGAAGCTGAGCGATGGTTCCCGTGTGGACTGCGCAGTCGTGTTGCACTCATGGTGACAAATACAGCTGCTTTCACACCAGGCATTTTTTTCCCTCATTAACGAAATTTACGTGATATACCACTATTAGTGTACATCCCAACACTTGCACCAGTAGTACTAGTAAGAGCAAAGTAGCCAGTATGGTCCTTATCAGTACTTTTCGATTTTTTTTTTTTTTTTTCAACATTTAGTTCTACAAAGATGAAGCGTCTTGTGTGAGATGTGGTCATAAAAAATGGTGGTGGAAATTAAAAAGTTATTAAGTTATGATTATTGAGCTCTTTTAGCTGTTACAGTACTGTGCATAAGACTTCAATTATTGCTTTAGTTTTTAAATTTTCAGTACAAAAATATTTCTGATTTTCAAACCTCAGAATTCCACCACAAAATTAAAAGTTGAAGAAGAAAAATATTGCAGATAATGAAAGCAGAACATTATGTAAGCAAGTGAATTAAACCTGTTTAATCCAAACTACAGTAACTCAAAAACTTCTTTTTTTTTTTGAAACGTACACATGAATAGTTCCGAAATTCATAAGCTCTGCCTCTAATAAACATCCAAAATAAATGTGCTTTTTCACCATTTATTTATATTGGATTTCTGAAACTTTCCAAATGTTTTATTTGTTTATTTTACAAACCAAGACCATGATTATTGCTTTGAAATTTAACTGCAGAAAAGGAATGTGTGGAATACAGAAGAATATGTGGAATACATACAGGAATACAGCAATAAGATAAAATAAAAATGGACAGAGTTCTCTCGTCCATCTACCTCCGCTAGCTTCTCCACGCAATCCTAGTGGACTCGGTGCAAATCGAGAAAAACTAACGTGAAACAAATGCAGCAGCGTGGATTAAATGCGGATTTACAGACATGAAGGATATCAAAGAGGAGGACTTAAAGAATAAAAATGTATTATGATTGTAAATCTATTCTGAGGGAGTCTGTGAACAGATTGCTAGCTATTAGTAGATCAGCAGAAACCTAGTGGATTCTGATAGTTACTGTGAATTACTAGGTACTTGCTAGCCATTAGTGGATCATCAGAACACAGTTAACGTCCCAGGAGAAATCATTTATTAAGAAAACAGAGGATTACATCACATTTGGGTTTTTTTTTTTTTTTTGGGGGGGGGGGGGGGGGGGGGGG
>JAQQZT010000010.1:3823403-3842396 GCA_030068275.1 Clarias platycephalus | reverse complement strand
CCCCCCCCCCCCCCCCCCCCCCCCCCCCCCCCCCCCCCCCCCAGTATCATTAATATTCTATATTGTTCTCACATTTAGAGTTTGATCTTAAGTGGGACAAGAATATTAATGTGGAAATATTTTCCATGTGCAGTATACACACATTTTAGCTTGGAGGTCTTTTTTTTTTTTTTTTTTTTAAAGCGCTTTTAGATGTACAATTGTTTTTGCCCCAAAATAATGTAATAATATTCTAATAATAAAAATTTATAAATAAATAAATAAGAGGATTTGTGTCTCAGTAAAGAAAGTGATGTTACATAAATAGAACTCTTTCCAGTAATAAAAAGCAATCTGCAAAGACCGAAGTGAGAATGGCAGTCACACGTTAGACCTGAGACTGTTCATGCCTTTTCTTTTTTTTTTACTTCTTTGTTTTTTAGTTGATGATAGATTTAATAAGTAGAAAATATTTTGTTGTATTATTTAAAAAGGCATTTTTATTATATTTCTTTTGACAGTCGCACAGGTGTAAAATACTCACAAGATCCAAACATCATCTTCATCTAATAGATTTTAATAATAATAACAATAATAACAACAACAACAATAATAATAATAATAATAATTTCTAAGCACCTTAAGGAAAATTTTACCATTTAGATTAGCATTATGAATGCGATGAAATCATTGTTTTTTTGGATATGTTGTGTATCCTTCTGTTATCCTTGTTCTGTTTTTCTGCTATTAGTAACCTGTCCTCTTTATGTAAATTGCTATGTGTGTAAGACATCTGGGTGGGATGCAGGACTGAAGCAGTGTGTTGTTTAACACGGCAAATCCTGTAATCATTAGCAGTGGGTCAGAGATGAGACGGAAAGCGTGACACAGGGATAATCAAAAAGCAGGACGGGAAAAACATGGAAATTAATCATTACAAATGAGACTAGAATTTCTTGTAAAGGAAATATAGAGACTGGAAAACTGGCTCGCTAACTTTTCTGTTTACAATTAATATTCAGTTATTTGTCACATGTACCTTACAGAACAGTGTTTTATTTTCTGCCATTTCCCAGTTAGTAAGCTGTGGTCAGAGTGCAGGGCCAGCCAGGATACAGCGCCCCCTGGAGCAGACAGGGTTACAGCCTTGCTCAAGGGTTCAGTAATGTCCTTCGGATCAGAGCCTTAACTGTTTGAGCCCCCAGAACAACTTACACATCTAACATCTTAGCAGAGGATGGTTTTGATCCATCTACCTCTGGGTTATGGGCCCAGCACGCTCCCACTGAGCCACTCTGCTAACCACACCCACCCCAGATACGACTCAAACCCACAATCCTTGGCTTAGGAGACCAGTGCCTTATCCATTAGGCCACTGGGTCTTAAACAAAAGGCTGTGCCTACCGAATTTTGTGCTTTTACTGTCATTGTTGGTTTTGTACAATAGGCTCATTGTTCAGATTGTCCAGCACCAGTGACGCCACCATATTTACATCACGCCTAGACTCTTCACAAAATGCATACTGTTCCCAGAGCTGTGACTTCTCCATAAACACGCCACTCACTAGGAAGGTATCTTTTGTCACGCATCTAAGCCGATTGATTCGTTTAATTCATTCATTATTTAATTGGTTAATGGCAGCACTGTGACCCTGTTTCGAGCGAGACCTCAGTTTGCTGTCCATGTGACTGGTGTTCCAAATGTTCTTTATGTGTCCGTGTGGGTTGCCTCCATCTACATTGTTACATTGTGGGATAAAGCACTTACCTGACATCAGGGTGTGACGGTGGAAAAAAAGAAACGCTGAGTGTGAAAGCAGCTCGTATCCTTGACGTAATGGTACTGTATTAATATAAACTAGCCAGTTTTGCCTGTTCTGTTTAATACAAAGCACTATTTGGGATACGTTTACCAATAACACATCGGTCAATATAGTGTTACTGATATAAACTATCATTTTTACGGAGAGACAGAAGGTATTTCTTTTTTTTATATTTTCTAACAGCTCATTTGGTTAATTGCTAAACTTGTAAAAAAAAAATCTGCTTAGTTACTAACGAAGGGATGACGACAATCAGACAAACTTTTCTTGGTTAAACCACAACTTCACTTTGCCATTCTGTTTGTTTGTTTGTTTGTTTGTTTGCTTGTTTTTTTGCCTTTTCATCATAACACAGACTATTGTAAAAGTAAAAACTTTTGTAAAAGTAAAAGGCCATAGTTTTGATAAGAAAGGCTGATGCGAGAGTCTTTGTGTTGATTTTCTTTCGGTTTGCTATTCAGGGATGTGTTTCTGTGCACTTTATGACATGATGCTGTACTAATGCATATTCTCATTCATTTCCAACCTTGGTGTTGAATAGTTTTCTCTCTCTCTCTCTCTCTCTCTCTCTCTCTTCTCTTCGCTTCAAAGTGAATTTTCTAACTTGTTAAAAATTGTTTGGAAAAGCGGTTTTGTAACTATTTTGTGAGCAGTGTGTTGCGATTTAGGCTTATTTTATAGTAAGAGTAACTGAATATGAGTAGCACTTTAAATAGATGAAGGATTGTAACGTTGTCCGTGCTTTCGTTAACACTTTTGTTTAATGGCAGTGTTAGTGGTGTAATTTTTTGCACGCTTTGGTATAAAAGCTTCTGATGAATTGTCCTGGACCATGGAGCGTGTTGAATTAGTCTGCCAAGGGATTACACGATCATCCCCACCTTCACCTCTTCCTCGTCTCCTTCTCCTTCTCACATCACAGTACAGTTCTCCCATTGGGTTGATACATGGTGCGTGCAGACTTGGATGATCCGCTTGGACTTTGGACAGTTCCATTTCATATCACGGTGGAGGTGGAGGGTGCGGTGGGCTGGATTTTGCGAGGCAGACGGAACTAATCGTTGCACATGTTTATGTTCATACAGTACAGTCGTGCTAATTACATTGTGCAGTTTATTTGATTTCTGTGTCTCCTCTTTGACAATAAAGCTAACCATGGCACACAAACTGACTTCTTGCTTTACTTAAAAAAAATAAGCGGGAAGGTAAACACATACACCTTTACATGCATGCATGTGTATTTTGTAGTTTCCTTCCTTCTTTTTTTCTTTTTTTTTTACACAAAATAGTTCTGTGTTTGTACCTCAAAAAAGATTTTCTTTATTAATAATAATAATAATAATAATAGCAACATCAGTTACATATTATGTTAGGGTTGCTTTTTTTTTTAAACAATTTCTTAACCGATAGTTAAGCAACAGATAATTAATTGCTAACAAGTAAGGATAACAAAGTTAAGTTTTATTTAAACATTCTAGAGACACATTATTATGTAGGATAAAATAAATGACACAAATCCAGTTAAGCAAAAAAAGAAAACAGTAAGTATTAATTGTGTCTCTCTGTCTCTCTGTCAAAGTTAATAAAAATATGTTCTGTATTGCACACAGCATGAACTGCAATAGCGCCCTCTTGTGGTGTGCGGGTTATAGAGATGTGAGCTACGGAGAAATACTCTGCAAAACATTAATAGTTATCTAATATATAGATATTAGTCAGATAAATTCTATTAAATTGATATATTGATAATCATTAAAATATCTAAAGTAGATTTGAGTATAACTACAAATACAAGTAAAATGCATAAACCATTGCCTTAAGTTGTTAAGCTTGTATTCACATTTTCATAACAGTTTCTAAAACTCACTACAGGAAATATTTACTACACAATCATGATTTTTATATACTCATCCTGTAATAAAGGAGTGGTGTAATCGACTGTACAATGGTCTTGTTTTGTAACATTTACAATCATTTGCAATTGATTGTAAATGATTACAATCATGAACCATGATATATAAAATTCCCTTTCTTTAGCATCAAACTACTATCATATAACCTTTTTTTCCCTCAATGTTGTAGTTTTATGGTTATTTTATATAAATGGTGATGTTTACACCTCAAGACTGGCAATTTGGGAATGCCAATTAGACTAATCTGCATTAACCCTTTAAGGAATCCCACCACGCACAGGGAGACCATGAAAACTACACAGACCCCAAGGCACTAATCAAACCCAGACCCTGGAGGTGCAAGGTGACTGTGCTAACTACTACACCACCAAGCATAGAATGAGGACTATGTTTAACATTAGCCATGCTGATATTCAGTACAACAGCACTAATGCGAGTGTGATATCGCTTTTATACAACAGTTCCACAGATGTTATTTATTGTCAATATATCATAATTTGTTTGTTTATTTAAGCAGTTATTTTTATATGCTTATGTGACTTGTTTACCTAACCAACTAACCGTGACTGGTGGAGCTGGCGACTGACAATGTAAAACTGGGTGTGTAATTAACAGGGGTTAATGTAGTGTAGTGTTAAACTCTTAGTGGTACTCTGTGGACAAAAGGTGAGGAGAATAAACCATGTAGGTATCGGACAGTTCTGAGAAACTTACCACAGATTTACTTTATATTTCAGCTTATTCAACTTTAAATGGAAAGCTAGTGCGCTAGGTGGGGTGTACAGTACAATCCCTTGTTCCACACACCAAGTAGTGCCCTTGATCAGGGGTTAGAGAGGGATTTGAGATTCAGCCTTGTGTTAGAGGCTCGTTAGCTTTGTAGCTCGTCTTGGGTGTAAATAAGGAATGAGGAAAATGTTTAACGTTAGATTTTTCTGACAGAAAAGCACACCAAGACAAACATTTACATTTAAATGCTTTACATTTAAATCTGTAAAGCATGTGATTATTCATGTTGAAGGTCATGTGACTGTTCTTTAAAAGATTCTGAAATACAGAGGCATACCTGTGGTATTTTATTATTATTTTTTTTTTTAGATATTGTTTTACCTTTAACATGGTATTAGCATCTTACATTTATCCAAATAATTATCCGATTTAGCTGACTTTCTGTCTCATTTTGCATAAATGTTTTGGAAAGGAAGATGGAATAGGCACGAAATAAAAGAAAAGATGAAAGATGAAAACACTAAAAGAGATCTTTAGTGTGTTGGAGACGTCCTAATTACTCAGGAGATCAGATCTGAGGTGTTGCGTATCTCTCAAACACATCTATGTCCGGCTGAAGGTAAGGGAATATTAGGAAGGTTTGGGAGCTCCATGAGAACACCCTGAACCCTCTACACCCTGACACACAGTCACTGTGGCCAGAAAAATACAAGTCATAATAATTAATACAAAGGGGAAGATGCTTTGTTGCACTGAATGTGAGGAATGACTTATTAAAGTCTTTAAACGGTCCACTAAAGGTACTAATTACAGAACTTCGCCATAAATGAGGTATAATTATAATAATTATAATAATTATACATTTCCCCAGTGGTTCACTGTTTAGCTTTTTTTTTTTTTCATTCATTCATTTTCTATACCGCTTTATCCTATATTCAGGGTCGCGGGGGACCTGGAGCCTATCCCAGGAGTCTTCGGGCACGAGGCAGGGTACACCCTGGACAGGCTGCTCCTAGCTTTTTTTTTTTTTATTCATTATAAATGTTTTTTTTGTTTGTTTGTTTTTTTCGTTTTAAACCGTGTTAAAGCGCGCGCGCACGTGTTTATGACTAATGTTTATACACAACATGGTTAAAATATTTGTAATGATAAATATTTATAACCAGCTGTTGTTGCTAGGGACGTGCGCACTGGCGCTACCAAGGAAGCGTATCGAAGCACTTCCGGGTTACTTCCGCATTGTCGACGACGCGAGGTTATTTTCCCCACGTGTAATATTTCAGTAAGTTTTTGACTTGTGTTTGTTTTACAGTTAAAATTGTGCTCGGTTCGTGTGTCCGTGTTGGTGTATTGTTTACGGGGTTTCTAGTATCTTTGTATCATGTCGCTATATATGTGTATATTACACGTGCTTTATGTGTGTGTTTTTCAGCTAAACAAAGCGATAAAACTCCTGTCTTTTGACTCCATATAGACCAAACATTGTGCACTTTTAGTCCACAGTCTTTCTCATCCCTGAACACACACACACAGTGGCTGTAAGTTACAGATCAACAACAACTTCACTGATCAGGGATCTGAAACACTTCTTCTTTTTAGTAAAAATCCTAAGATCTGGACTTGTAGGTGACCTGCTTGATTAAACCTGATCACACTTAGACACTGTGGATACAAAATACACAACATTTTTGTAATGTAGAGGAAGAATTTTGGGTACACGTGTTTAAATCATGAAAACTATATCTAATGCAGTTATTTGAAAGTAATTGTTTAAATTTTAAAGTGATAACATCTTGTATTTTGTTTGCTTTTACTAAAATAATGTGCACCTTCTCCTGACCATCACACCCATATACAGGATAGACCGATCCGCCATAACATTATGACCAACCGCTTAATATTGAGTAGGTGTCCCTTCGGCTCCCCTTTCTCTCGCACCCATCGTTGGATCGGACTACACAGGCCAGCCTTCACTCCTCGTGTGCATCAGTGGTTCTTGATCACCAATGACCCTGTAGCCAGTTCACCGGGTTTCCTTCCTTTGATCACTTTTGGTATGTCCTCACCACTGCAGACCAGGAACATCCCACAAGATCTGCAGTTTTGGAGTTGCTCTGACCCAGTAATCTATCCATCACAGTCTGGCCAAAGTTACTCAGATCTTTACGCTTGCCCATTTTTTTCTGCTTCCAACACATCAACGTCAGGACGGAAGGTTTATTTGCTGCCTAATATATCCCACTCACTTCCCCCGCCATTGTAACAAGATATTGAAAATGTAGCCATTGTGAGACACGACAAATTACAATGGCTAGACGATTGGGTCAGAGCAACTCCGAAACTGCTGCTCTTGTGGGACGTTCCTGAACTGCAGTGGTCAGGACATACCAAAAGTGATCCAATGAAGGAAAACCGGTGAACTGGTAACAGGATCATGGGTGGACAAGTCTCACTGATGCACATGTAGTGGCCCATGTAGTCCAATGGAAAGATAGTGTAGATCAAGTTAAGAACAAGGTTAATCCTGGTTCCTAAAGAAAGGTGTCAGGACACACAGTGCATCACGGTTTTAATGGCAGAAGTGGGGACCTACAGCATTAAAAACAAATTCCCTTCACTGGAATCCAACTATCAGCCAAGTGAGGATGGGTTTCCTGTATAGTTTGGTTCCTCTCAAGGTTTCTTCCATTTGTCGTCTCAGGGAGTTTTTCCCTCAGCACCGTCGCTCTCAAAACACGGTATTGGTGCTAAAACGTATCTCACCTAAATCTTTCAACAGTCATTCAGTAGAAACTTTGCAAAACCTGAAAAAGTGTATAATTCTAATATGTTAAATTCTTAAGATATTTCAACATGGTTACGGACACTACAGATTATTTTTTTGGGGGGGAAAGAATCCTTCATTTTTGCATGGAATGCTTTGAATTTAAGCAAAGATTTTTTTTACAGGTCACATGCTTCCATAAGCTTACACCAATTTTATCAGCAATACTCATAAATAAATATGAATCATTTACATTTTAAATGATTATTGTTTGAAGTGAGACAGTATAACACAAAAAAATGGCCATTTTTGGGTTATATATAAAATCATTTCTCCAAAATAGCTGAAGTCAGCAACTAGACATTTTTAGGGAAGCGAGATTGGTGTCTCCCATGTTGCATAAACTTCAGAAGTAGCTTCTTTCTCACAAACTTTTTCTGTATCAAAGGTATTACATAAAAAAATGTCAAATAAAATCAGCACCAGTACTGTGTTTTGGCCGTTTGTACATATTTCCTCACAGAGAGACATGAGGAGGAGAACAATAGACTCAACAAAACTATTGTATTTCGATACGTACAGTATGACTCACATATGTGAGTTTCATTAATTATTGGTTTTACAGGAGGCTGCAGTCTGAGAGAGAGATGGAAGAGATTCAAGAAGGTGTAAAAACAAGAGATGTTGGAGTTCCAGAAAAGGAGAGAAAGAAAAAGAAGATGAAAAAGGTAAAGGACGAGGAGACAAAAGAGAGCGTCGTTGAAGGCGCTGTGAAGAGCAGTGACGTCCCGGAAAAGGAGCAGAAGAAAAAAAAGACAAGAAGACCAAAAGAAGAAGATGGTGAGAAAGGTGTAGAAACGAGGGATGTAGGAGTTCCGGACAAAGAGGAAAAGAAAAAGGTAAAGAAAGAGGAAGAGCTGGACGAGGAGGAGGAGGAGGAGCAAGAAAGCGGCGACAGGAGTCTTCCTGACAAGCAGAAGAAGAAGAAGAAGAAAAAGTCTGAGGATGAAGATGAAGCCAAGGATAAAGGAGAAGGGAAGAAAAAGAAGAAGAAGAAGAAGCAAGACGTAGAAAAAGATGAGGGAGAGATGGAGGCGGAGGATGGCGAGATGGAGCAGAAAGACCTGAAGAGAAAAAAAGTGAATGAAGAAAGCGAAAGGACGGAGGAACGCAGAGAGAAAGGAAAGAAGAAGAAATCCGAGGAGAGCTGCACCAAAGAGGAAGCGTCGCAAAAACCAGCGAAGAAGAAAAAAAAAAGGTGCGAAGGTGACGGAGATGATGAGGATGGAAACGGAGACGAGACCGCAGAAGTGGAGCTGAACAAAGAGGCGGAGAGAAAGAAGAAGAAAAAGAAGAAAGCAGTAGACGAGCAGGAGAAAGAGAGTGAGGAGGAGGACGAGGCGGAAAAGCCCACGATGCCGAAGAAGAAGAAAAAGAAGAAGGACGAGGGTGGAGCGACTGACGAACGAGAAGAGAGACCCGGGAGAGATGCAGCAGACGACGGAGATCCAGCAGGGCAGAAAAAAAAGCAGAAGAAGAGAAATGAAGGAGCGGCTGATGGGCAGACGGTGGAGAGGAAAGTGAAGAAGGAGCAAGGAGAGGACGAGGAAGACGGCAACAAGGGTGGACAGGTGGGTTACACAGGTTCTCGATCAAGTTCTTCCTGTGATGACGTTACCATTGGCGACACTTGTGACATCAGAGCATCACGTGACCTGTGAATGGAAATGCAGCACGTCTGTAAACAAACCGGTGGAGTTTGAGGGTGGAGTTTAGCGGAGCAGTGTGACTGAACCCACCGTACAGTTTGATTGACCTTCAGTCGGTCGAGTCGATTTAATCAGTGGGTCAGTTTTTGATTCGGAATCGATTCACACGTTATAAAATTATTTTAGTAAACATGAAATCGTTAAATGGTCTAAAATTGACATTCCTTAAAAATATATCGTTTACTTTTTACAGAAAATACAAACCGCTTTCATCTTCCACACATACTCGCGTTTCTAATGTAGTTTTAAACTCTTAGCAGTACTTTGTGGACAAAAGCCGAGGACAATAAACCATGGAGGTGGTGGACAGTCCTGAGAAACTTCACCTCAGATTAACTTTTATATTTCAGCTTATTCCACTTTAGAATATCAGCTCCGTTAACTTACGGGTTCTGGGGTCGAATCCCAAATAGTGTTAAATGGAAAGCTAGTGCGCTAGATAGGGTGTACAATCCCTTATTCCACACACACAGTAGTGCTCTTAATCAGGGGTTAGAGAGGGATTTGGGATTCAGCCTCGTGTTAGACGCTCGTTAGCTTTGGAGCTCGTTTTGAGTGTAAATGAAACAGCACAGAGGCGATTCAGAACGTCTTAGACGTGATTAGTGCAGAGACGGCGTGTTGTTTAAGACGACATAACGTTATCAGATGTGTGTTCTTACTGAAAGTGCTTCTGTGACTGGGTGTGAATGTGGGTTTTGTCAGACAGCTGCTCTCTCCTCAGTACTGCGGAGCGTACAGACCTACTCTCACCCTCAGTTAGTGTCATTAACCACTGGACAACACCTGGGACACGCCCACTCATACATATATAGTCACACCTCACAGTGCTGTTACTGTCTGTTATCATCACTCATGGAATAACGCCTCTCGTCCAATCAGATCACTTTGTTTTTCTACTTTAAATCCTGAAATATCGTTGCTTGAGACAAATCCGACTCATTAGTGCTGTTGAATAGAATAAAAAATCACAAGGACGGAGTCGAAGTCGGGAGTCTCTCTGTGGTTCACAGTTTAACTTCAGGCTCCTCCGCAGGTTGTTTTTGCAGCCGTCATTACAGCCGTAGACGCTGCTGATGTGAGGATATAACGTTTACCTTTATCATGTCTTATCTGGTTATACGTTTAATGTCAGCCGAATGTGGAGGTTTTTTTTATTTATTTTTTTTTATTAATTGACATTTATTACATTTATTATGAATAAAGTTGCATTTTTTCCCCCCCCCCAAAAAATAAATAAACATAAATGTATTTCGTAGACGGTAAGGATCTTGAAAGTTGACTATAATAACAATAATTATCAAAAACACCATACATACCATCTGAAATTTCCTTCAGAATCAATAAAGTATCTATATTTTTTTTATCTAAAACTTATTGAAGATTAATATTTTTTTTTCTGTCTACAGAGCAGCGGTGTTCAGTTCGTATCTGCGAAGCTGGGAAACCAAGATGAGGCTTCTATCGACCTGGTAACACTCCGCATATCTCACACACACACACACGGAGTGTAAATGCACAGTCTGAAGTGTTGTTGTGTGGTTTTTCAGGATCGCAGGGTCGCGTTGCAAAAGGACATCGATAAAGAATCCCAACCCAAATCGGTACATATATTAAACACACACACATTCATTCATCTGGTATACACACTGTTCTAAAGTCGGAAATTAATCAGTAAAGGCCCGGGTGATGGACAGACTCACTGTTGGTTGTTTTTTTTCCATAACATCACATCCTGAAGTGTGGTTTATCAGCGATACGTTCTCCCTCAAGTGTTACGTTTTATCACTTTTTAAGTTACGTCTGTGCCTCCCGCAGCCAGGGGCCTGGAGAGAGCCGATTGGCCCAGCACTCTCAGAGGGGTGGGTCAGTCAATCAGGGGCGTCCGTGAGCGGATAGCGCCGTCCTCCGAGTGCGTTACGCCACCCCTAACGGTGCGTGAGCAAGCAGCTCGAAAAGATGCGGTCGGCTGACGTCACGTGGTTCAGAAGAGACACGTGATAGTCTTCGGCCCTCCCGACTCTGTGGTAGTATTAGCCTTAATGTGGGAACCTCATGGTGACGGGGAGGAATTGGACACGACTAAATTAGGGAGAAAATATATTTTAAAAAAATTATTAAAAACAATTTTTTTAAACTGACACTGGAGACTCCTTCCACAGATGTTCTAAAAAAAAATTGTTGCTGCTATGGAAACAATAAGCGCATTAATTAATAAACCTGTGCTACTTGTCAGAGTCGCTATAATGGAACATCAACACTTTAATGTGTTAAAGCAATGTTTCCCAAAGTATGGACATCGGCCCCCTAGTGAGCCGTAATGGTACTGCAGGTGGGTATAATTTATTAAAAGAAAAAAATACCTTAGGTTTTGCGATTAGGTTTAAGATTCCCATGAGATATTTCTGATTAAGCGTTTTCAAGTAACGAGGACTCGAAGCCTTTGTATTTGTGATATTCTTCATTTCTCTTACTCTGTCATGATTAAAGGTTTCAGTGGGCTGCAACCTTGTTAAGTCTGCTCTAAGTAATCCTATCTTTGTGTGTGTGTGTGTGTGTGTATAGAGTTTCGGTCAGTGGGACACGGCACAGTTCGACAGCTCTGAGCGACAGCAGAAGTTCCTGCGACTGATGGGCGGGTTAAAGAAGGGCGGCCAGTCGATGGGCGCCGGACGCTTCAACATGGCCCTGGGGAAGCAGGGCCAAGAGACGCTGCAGCAAGGCCTCATGGGACAGTTTGAGCAAGCGCAGAACCGGCGGATGGACTCTCAGAACAGAGGGGCGGGACTCGGGTTCTCGGCGCCGTCCAACAAGACGTTTTATATCGATGCGAACGCGCGGAGCGAGAACTCGACACGGTTCGACGATTGATGCGGTGAGCGCGGGAATCTCATCGGTGGAGAAAGACTGAGAGAGCGTCTGTTTAAACAAGATCACACACACATGTACAGAGTCTCGGTGGAATTTTATTAGCTTTTAGAGATGTCAGTTCAGATTTGTATTGCGATTCTTTTGTGTACTGAATTTTTTTTTTATTATTATAATTTGTAAGTTTTTGTTTGAGGCTGGAAAAAGCTGCTGTTCCTCTATAATCCTACAGGTGTGGTGCACTATAAGCTGTTCCCACAGCGCCACCTCTTGTCTGGTAGGAGCAAATTATTAGCTTTTTTTTTTTTTTAGAATTGTAATAAAATCTGGAACACAAATCAGGATATTTAAAGAATCGCAATACAGACGGAACCGGCACTTCGGTATCGTGATAATATCGGGACGTCCCTGGTGATTATCTTTTCCTTATTTCCTTCACTAGATGTTCAATAGTTCCATGAAAGCACCTGTTTTCTTCTTTGTATTTCACTTTATTTGGACTGCTGTAAATACACAACCTCTCCATGTACAGAAATGAAACCATTTACAATAAGAAAGGAAAAACAAAAAAAAGCAGGAAGACTTCAGAATAAAAAAAAAAGACAGACGACTGAAATCATCTCTGAGCACATTTGGTCAAACACACATTATACAGAGGCTTGAAAACAGTGAACACATAAAAGAGGGAGGGGAAGAAAAAAAAACAATTAAAATAAAGGAGCGTTAATTCATGAAAGCCGGCTGGTCTTGGGTTCTGGTCCTCGTATCTTGACTCCAGTTTCAGAAAAGAGAAAGCAAGGATTCGACTTGTCTACATTAACGGGGTCAAAGCGCTCCTTTCTAATATAACTGGCTTCACTGATTCCAGTTGAGTGACATCCACATCACTGCTAGTCACGGTACGTGTGTGTATGAAGCTGTGTGTTCCGGGATCAAGTTTGCCGCTCACGCCTGCAGGTACTCCGGCTGCACTCGCGCCACTTTGCGGAACTCTTTATTGTGCGTTCGAGGACACTGCATCTCACACCAGCTGATGGGAACCATCTGTACTCCTGTAACACACACACACAATTATCACTGTAATGTCAGAAGGTCATTTTCCCGCTCTTTGTTTTTTACGTCTAAAACAGACAGCTCTTACTGGCTCTCATTTTACTTTAGTACAGTGAAACCTCGGATTACGAGCATAATTCGGTCCGGAATGGCTCGTATTCCAAAACACTCGTAAACCAAATTTAATTTTCCCATAAGAAATAATGGAAACTCAGTTTATTCGTTCCACGCTGTGTGTAATGTGTGTGCAGACAGAGTTTTATCTGAAAAATTAGCAAGAAACATCGCTAATCACACTCGCGTGAGCGAGTAAAACAAAAACAAATGAACCGCACAAATGAGAGAGTGTGTGTGAGAATGCGCGCGCACACACTCTCGCCTTTACAGCCCCCCTCCCACCCCCTCCTCCTCTCGGCTTCCCACACACACACACTGCCTTACACAGAAACTCTGCAAGCACTTAGACCCAGCAGGAGAGACGATTACCCACAATTCCGCAGCGCAAGAGAGAAAAACCGTTGGCTCAGTTGTGTTCACGTGACGCTCGGCGTCAAAACAAAAAGCGCATGTGTGATACATGATACTCGGTACTCGTAAACCAAGACTTGCTCATTTTTCAAGTCAAAATTTATAAAAAATCTTTGCTTGTCTTGCGGAACACTCGTAAACCGCTTTACTCGTAATCAGAGGTTCCACTGTAGTTTTAAATATAAGGGAGCGTTCAAGTCAAACCGGGACTTGTGATGAAATTTCTGGTGAATGAAGGCGTAAAAATATTATTTTTTAAAAGCGGTTGACATTTACATAAGATTTGAAGACGGTACGGTGATGAGACTCTGAGCCGCAGTAGAACATTTGAACGGGGCCAAGGTGGCGCGGAAAGCCTGATCCTTGAAAATCAATTTGCGGAAGAGACGCATCTGTGTGAGTGAACAATTGTGTATACTTCACACACACACACGCACGTTACAGGAACTCAGCTGGACGTTATCGTCACATCCGCCGTACAGTCCAAGACGGTTCCACGTGTTTGGCCCGTTAAAGGAGTTCCTGGGGGGCCAGCGTTTCAGACGGGAATCAGGCAGGAAGTCCTATTACTGAGAGAACTTTCTACCCTTGATGGTGTCCAAGCACTAGTGAAACACTGGGATAAGTGCATAAGTGCAACGGGAGATTGTAAAGAGAAATAAAGAGAGTTTTTACTTTCCCGGTTTGATTTGAACACCCCTCATGAATGCGCTTTTTGTACCAAGGAGTCAGTCTGAAAACGGACAAGAACTTTAAACCTGAGGTTCAGTGATTGTGTTTAATGATCCAGTGAGGTGCAGACGTCAGAAAACAGGATGAAAATCAAAATCCAGATGAAAATCTGATTCTATTCAATTTGTGTCCCAGTTTCAGCTTTTATTTTTTTCTTTACACCACTTGACTGCTTTTTCAGTTTCAAAGCATAAAACGGTGCGTCTTTTAAAATAAATAAATAAATAAATAAATAAATAAAAACGAGCACTGAACAGCTTTCACTCGATACACAGCGTGAGCCTCGCTTTAGCGAATTCCACACACACACACTGAATGAAAGGAGATTTCACTTTCAACATCTGCTGAATATTTTACAATTAATCACAAAACAAACAACTTTGCATGACTTAAAGCTTTGGTCCCGGTCTATCATCGAGACATGTGCTTAAAGACAGGGGTGAGGGGTGTAAGAGCCACATCTAGTGCACTAGACCATGCGCATGAGGGTCACGACTTATGTAGTGTATTCGTATATTATTATTATTCATACAACTGAATCTTTTATCAAGGCTGTTTTTTTTCCATCAAAACTCAAACACTACAATCTCCCCTAAAACCCTGTGGAGTAACTGGGTCACATCGTCTGACCTGTAGTGACCTTTCTAAGTTGAAATGCTGAACCTGTCCGCCACCGTCTGATTAATTAGCGTTTCTGGGAAGTCGATCGCGCTTCAGTGGACCGGAACTATTTTCAAGAAGGTTGTTGTCCATCACACACACACAAACGCAGTCATTTTCATTCGCCAAACTCCAGCCTGTTAAACAAGCTCTGCTGTGTTTACACGCAAAAAAAAAGTTTTAACACACTCTGCTGCATCCAGGAATTCACAAACACTTTCTATTAAAACTAAATGAGTCTCTAATGGAACAGTCGCGAAATGTTTATTAGATATAAAGTACAGAGGATTCACTGTTTTATTCTTTATAAACCACACCATGTAGTCAACTTATCTATCAGTCTCTCTATACATTTATCTATCCATTAATCTCTACCTATATCAGTCTGTTTGTCTGTCTGTATTAGTCTAGACAGTTTATCTCTCAATCTGTCTGTCCTCAAAAGCTGTTTAGATAAACATACATTTTATGCAAACCCTTGACTGTCTGTCTCTATGGCAACCCGTGTCGATCACTCTATCGCTTTATTAATCCCTATCGACTGTGTCAGTCTGTTTATTTGCCTGTCTATTCATCACTCTCCATCAGTCTGTCTGTCTCCGTCTCTCTCAACCTGTGTCAGTTGCTCGGTCTATCATTCTATATCTTCTCATCAATCCATATCTACAGTATCTGTCTCTGTTGGTCTCTATCCATCCATTAGACTGGACTGCTTCTTCTGCTATAAGAACGAGTGCATTAATGTAAACCTCCACCGCTAATTAACACTTACTGACGCGATAAGTGATTATTAAAGAAAAAAGGTTGCATAATAAAACGTATGTATCCAGACTAAAAGCAAATACCTGCACAGATTACATCAGGTTAAGAGGTGCCAATATTTACGCAGCACCTCTCAAGCTGTTTAGAAAAACTTACATTCTGTACAAACCCTTGACTGTTCATACTGTATTACTACCTTCAGTGAATAAACTGCAGCCGTCTGTGGATAAATAATGAGTTTTCGGTTTCGATATGTCCAGCAGTGGGCGTGTCCACTCACCTGCCTCACTGTGGGCTACGACCACGCCCAGTTCGTTCTCCGCCGTGGTCAGCAGGTAGTTCGACTGCACGTCGCCTAGTGAGATCTGACCAAATGGGGTCAAGGGGCAACAACCAAAACAACAATAAAAATAATCCACCAGATGTCTTACAGGAACAACATCAAAGCGGTCACATGATCAAAGGATACCACTTTGGCGAGGACGATGTCACCGGGCCGGAAGCTTTTATACGTCTCCACCTGCGAGGAGAAGGAAATGATTACATGTCACAAAAAACATTCACAGAAAACAGGTGTATACACGGTCCAGACTCCGATATTTTATTTTATATTGAATATTGTGTACTAGTAGCTACTTCTAGATATGTTTTTGGAGAACATTTCCCATATAAACTGTGATGTGAGGGAAAAAAACATCTAGAAAACACCCATATGTTATCTAAAATATATTTAGTTTAACTGGCGACATTAAGAAAAATGATCCATCGCATAAAATTCCCAAAATAAAAACAATTATAAAAAATACATTTATGTTTGTGGTTGTTACATGACAAAATGTGGAAAAGTTCACCTTTGCAAGGCACTGTGTGTGTGTGTGTGTATCTACAGCTCTGGAAAAAGAAATATAAGAAAGCACTGCAAAATAAGCAGTATCTTATGTGTTTGTTTTGTTCTTACAGGTGCACGTGTTGGTGAGATGAACAGTTTTGTTTTATTTTTTTGTGAACTGCTGACAATATTTCTCTCAAAATAACCCAAGATCATGCAGCATTTGCAGAGCTTTAATAACTCAAATAAAACAAAATGCAAATAATTTGTAAACAAAATGCGTTAATGCTTTGGGTAAAAAAAAAAAAAACATTAAGAAATCAGTGTTTTGTCTCTCCACCAGTTTTTCACTTTGCTTTTGGGAAAATTTGTTCCACCTTTTAGCAAAAAGACAAACAGCTCAGCTTTGATTGATGGTTTGTGACCCTCCATCTGCCTCTTCATGACATTCCAGAAGTTTCCTGGAGTAAACTGCAGTGCATTTTTTCCCCCCAGAGCTGTGTATATAGATTTATATATAAGGTCATAGTGGTGTTATAACTCCGTAAAGATCAGAAAACAAACCGGTTCCTGAAAAAAACATATCTATATAAGTAAAGCATCCTCACTTTGTCTTTCTCTGTCGCTCTCACGTCTTCTTTCCTGCAGAGAGAGAGAGAGAAGATCAGTTCACACTCTGCAGTTCACCCCTGAAAGTGCCTCAGGGGGGAACAAGTGAAGCTTTGTGGATTTCCTGGAAACGCACAGTGTGTGTGTGTGTGTGTGTGTGTGTGTGTGTGCCTGTTCACACTTAGCATACTGAAACAGAACTTTACTACGTCTGCACAGGTTTCTACATCACCTGTACATTTACTACACTCCTCAAACATGACCTGTTCACCATTTCAAACCATACATGGACTTTTTCTGTACATTTCCCCTAAAGTCACACCAGGACACACACACACACACACACACACACACACACACACACCTCTCTCTTCTGAACGTCTCTCTCGCTGTAAGGACGGGTTCCACCTGTTGCTGATACGTTCCTGTGAACAAACAGCGTTTAAATGACAGCGAGGTTCCAGTCTTCACAGCCATCTGGCCACACGGCACAGGGAGGGAGAGAGAGAGAGAGAGAGAGCGATAATATATGCACCACTCTGTAACACTCGTCCACCCCTGAGCTCCGTCTGCACGTTCCTCAAAATCATCCAGCCTCTGGATCGAAGTCAGCGCAGGAACGTGTCTCCAACGCTGACTGTTTTACAGCAGGACACGTGAAGAACACGGCTAAGGTGTGGAGCAGGGCCGAGCAACGTGAGGAGAAGATCTACAACACGTCATGTCTTTTTACTGTGTCTGTCTATCCATCTATCTATTTTCACAATGCAAGGTGGTATAAAAAAAAATGTTTCAAGATCCACTGTATGTCCTTAACACCTGGCAGTAGAATTCGTTATTGATGGTCTGTCCTCTGGGGACGAATTCTCGATGCACAATGCCACAAATGTCAAAAAAGACAATGAGCATGCACTCAGTCAAGCCTTTTTCGGTTGTGGAGATGATGAGCTCGTCCACAGTGAAGACCGCCGCTTCGTCTCAGAGTCAGTCGTACCCGTACACTGATTTTTACAAAATTTCACCTTCATCCATCCGTCCATGATTCTATCAACATTCACCTATATCTAACTAATGTCATCTTACTATATCTTTATAAATCTATCCATCCATCTCTCTCTAGCCATTTAATGTCTATTTTTTCACCTCTTAAATTTCACCTTCATCCATCCCATCCATCAACTGTCATCTCCATCCATCCATCAACTTTCACCTTCATCCATCCATCAACTTTCATCTCCATTCATCCATCAACTTTCACCTTCATCCATCAACTTTCATCTCCATTCATAGATCAATTTTCACCTTCATCCATCAACTTTCATCTCCATTCATAGATCAACTTTCACCTTCATCCACCCATCAAATTTCATCTCCATTCATCCATCAACTTTCATCTTTATCCATCCATCCATCCATCAACTTTCATCTCCATCCATCAACTTTCATTTTTATCCATCCATCCATCAACTTTCACCTTCATCCATCCAATTTCATCTCCATCCATCCTTCAACTTTCATCTTTATCCATCCATCCATCCATGAATGAATACATCAACGTTCATCTTCATCCATATCAACTTTCATCTCCATCCATCAACTTTCACCTTCATCCATCCATCCATCCATCAACTTTCATCTCCATCCATCCTTCAACTTTCATCTTTATCCATCCATCCATCCATGAATACATCAACGTTCATCTTCATCCATATCAACTTTCATCTCCATCCATCAACTTTCACCTTCATCCATCCATCCATCCATCCATCAACTTTCATCTCCATCCATCCATCAACTTTCATCTCCATCCATCCATCCATCCATCCATCCATCCATCAATTTTCACCTTCATCCATCCATCCATCAACTTTCATCTCCATCCATCCATCCATCAACTTTCATCTCCATCCATATTTCCATCAACTTTCATCTCCATCCATCCATCAAATTTCATCTCCATCCATCCATCCATCAA
>JAQQZT010000010.1:3758701-3779746 GCA_030068275.1 Clarias platycephalus | reverse complement strand
ATTCACATTCCTTACAAAATAATTTCTTTTGATTGTGTGAAGCTGCTTTGAGGCAATGACAATTGCTAAAAGCGCTAAACAAATAAAATTGAATTGAATTGAATTGAATTGAATTGAATAAAATATCATTAATGCACAGGAACTACTCAGACACAGGCTGACAGGTTTACATCATCATTAAATGTGTGGGTTTGTCTGTCAGAAGCAAAAGCTCTCTCACTCACATTTATCCTGTGTACAAGCCACTGTGATTATAGTTTTGGAAATTTGGTAATATTGGTAATATTTTTTGGGTGGCTGGAATGGATTATCTGCATGTACATTGTTTCCTATGGGAGAATGCTTTTATTTCCCCACTCAAAAATAAGAGTTTTCACCTTAAGAACTTTCGCCTCCAGAACTGATTAAATTTATATTAAACCCGGATTAAGTAGCACTGTCGCTTTGCACCTCCAGGGTCCGGGTTCGACTCCCGCCTCGGGGTTTGTGGGCGTGTAGTTCACATGTTTTCCTCCTACAGTCCAGAAACATGCAGATTAGGTTAAAAGGTGTTCCCAAATTACCCGTAGTATGTGTTTGTGTGTGCCCAGGGTGTAACCCGCCTCATGCCCTAAAGTCTCCGGGGATAGGCTCCAGGCCCCCTGGGACCCTTTATACAGGATAAACCGGTATAGACGATGAGTGAGTGCGAACCTCCTCATCGTGTCCACTTATGGTAACACTTCCTAAAAAGCTCCAAACAGCTTGTGTCTGCTGGAACCCTTTTGTTTAACCGGATAATGCTAAAAAAGTATCGTCTGTCTGTCTCTGGGTCTCTTTATGACTGATACATTAATGACTGGTTCTTTTGATGTACGTGACACAGGGCACCTGACCAAAAGCTGACAATAAACAGAGATCTTCAGACATCATGCGTGTATGTGTGTGTGTGTGTGTGTGTGTGTGTGCGCGTGTGTTGTCTCTCCCGGGTTGTTCAGGCCCGGCTGGTAAGCGTATCGAGGAGCGACGGACACAACGAGCCATAATTATTCTTCTTTTAAACCTAACAATTCTGAATTCTCTTCTTCAACCTAACAGGTACTGAAATATAGACTTGAGCTACTGTAGGCATTGTGTATTTAGTGAAAGATCTAAAAGCACCTCTAGGTAGTGATCCAGTTTTAAGACTGTAGATGTGATGATCGATACCCGTGCTGGCTGCGAGTCAGTAGGTCATGATCTCATGACTGCGTTACGTCTGGAATGATTAATGATTTTGTTCAGGATTCGGATAACAGCTTATTACTGGAACCTACAGAAGAGAAACATGTGATGTGGTGAGTGTTGATCATCTGAGGAAGTCATCATATGACCATGTTTCCATACAACCCTGTCATACACCCTGGGAGAGTAACAACAATAATAATAATAATAATAATAATAATAAAAAGAAGAAGAATTGGATAAGTGTAAGAGTTTTTATATATAAAATCAGTTAATTCTACCCTCGTCCTCTCGGATCTGATATTAATTAACGTGATAACTCTCCCACGCTCTCTTCTGGCGTCAGGAAGATTATCGAAGCACAGCAGACAGAACGAGAGACTCGTTTATTCATCTATAAAACTTTTAAACTTTACCATAAGATACATAACAGAAACAAGGACAAGTACAAAGGGAAACAGAGACTCATTATTCATGGTTCCTCAAGGACTGACATCACTTTTGCACATTCGACTGCTTGGAAGCCAAGTTATTTTTTTTATAAGCACACAACTAGTGCTTAACACACAATGACTTTTCTATGTGACAAAAGAATTACTTGGCTGTGCTTGCTGATTTCAAGATTAGGTCAAGTTTCAAGTTTGTCGTGTGCACAAAAGCGTCAGAGTCGGCTGTACAGTACATGCTGGTTATAAGGATCAGGTACGTGGCAATACAAAGAAATATACATTAAAATATAATGGGGAAGGAGAAGAGGAAAACTGGAGACATTTACAAACAAGGTGTAGCTGAATATACACTGCCTGATTAAAAAAGAAAAAAAAGTCACCACTTCAGATGGATTAAACTGCATCAAGCACCAAGATCAATTAAGGAGATTTGAAGTTACTGGAACTGGGTTAGTAATTGTTCAAAACCTGGAAGGACAGTGCTGATCTGTCAACTAGTAATTCATTACTAGAGATCATTTAAACACTTAGTAAAGTGCATTGTTTAATACAAAAAATAACAGTAAAATACACTAACATTCACTATATGTTTAATATATTATGTATAATGAAAGATAATTTTCACACACACACACACACACACACACACACAATGTGATGAGAACTCACAGGATTGGGGCTCAACAGTTGAGTGTCTATAAGAAGACTGCTTGTTAGTAAGACTGATCAGGAAGAAGGCCTTCAGTTTAAAAGGTGTACGGTACAGTATGAAGATTAGACTTTAGAGTGATGGAAAAAGGTCATGTGACCTGATGAGTCCAGACTGACTCTATTCCAGAGTGATGGGCGTGTCAATGTAAGAACGGAAGCACATGAAGCGATCCTCCCATTATGCATAGTGTACAAGCCTCTGGAGACAGTGTTATGATCTGGGGTTGCTTCAGTCGATCAGGTCTAGACTCAACAACGTTATGTGGCCATATAATGAAGTCAGCTGACCACCTGAATGTACTGAATCACCAGGTTATCACATCTATGGAGTTTTTCTTAAATGATGTTCCCAGGTTTAGATTGTGAAAGGATTTATAGTGTTTCAGAGAGCATGAGGAAACATTTTCACACATGAATTCACCACCACATTGTGTGTGTGTGTGTGTGTGTGTGTGTGTGTGTGTGTGTGTGTTTGTGTGCGTAATCAAAGCTAAAGGCCGTCAATGAAATCCATAAGTATGCAACTTTTTTTTTTTTTATCGATTTGTGTATTAGGAAATTGGTCTTTAAAAAACGACAGAGTGTAAACACCGGAATATGTGAACAACAAATCAAAACATAGTAAAGTATTTGTGTGTAAATGAAGCAACAGTTAAAAAAAAGTGTTTAAAAAATGTAAATACCATTAAATATGATACATAATGAACTATGATAAGTATATTAATATATTGCACAGAGACAGAACTAAGTCCCCTTTGACTTGAATCTTATTTAAGACTGAGGGCAGGGGGTGGAGTGTCTATAAAATGACTGACAAGGTAACTATCCAAATACAGACAGACCCTTGGTACCAGAAGGCAGGCTTGAAACAGAATTGTACAGTAGCTATGCAGTAGACATGCCCTGTTTTTTCCTATCTTGATGTTGTTAGTCTTTCGACTGTTCCCATCGAGGGGTCACCACAGTGGACCATCTGATCCGCACCCAACTTGGCACAGGTTTTGGACATTGGGTTGGAATTGAACCCTTGGCAGACGCGAAAATTATTTTTTCGCCTAACTATAGTATATATTTTTAAAAATAATTATTGTAAAATAAATAAAATATTTGTAAAAAAAAATATATATATAAAATAATGACTGCTCCAACTTTAAATGTCTAGATACCTGGGCTTTTGGTATCACTAACGAAATTAGATTTAAAACCAATTGCACTGTTTATTCACTTTGGATTCAAGGTCAAATCGATGCGCTCGGTGTTTGACTGTGTGGGCTGGTTGAAGCTCTCATCCGGGTCTCTCGAATCGACACGGTATCCTGCGTAATGCGGAAGTGCGCTGGCAATCCGGAAGGAATCGCTGTTTACTCTGGACATTAAGTGGACTAATCTCGAATTTAAAACATTGTCGCAGTCTTTTGGATGGCGGTGGAGGTGTTAATCTCTGACACACCGCGCTGTGAAGCGTGAAAACACAAGGAAAGGTGAATAAAGTGATAATAACAGCAATGTCGAGGATGCTAGTTTGCGCTAAGCTAATAGGAACTGACTGACAGAAGACTAGCGAGATAGATATTATTATTATTATTATAGTAGTATTTTGCTTTGACAATTATCAAAGTCTTTTGAAAAATTTTCATTTTATTAATTATCTATTTTATTAATGACCACGTTAGTGCTGAGAGAGTCTGTGGAACTACAATATCACGATACTTGGGGACAGAATGTACACCTGCACACAAAGTATCGCGATATTTGAGTTAACCGACGTCCAACACAACAATGGAGCTGTATTATAAAACTATTAATATTCAGCTGAGTGAACAGATTAAGACAAACAAACAAATATATATATATATATTGTTATTTTAGGTATTTCTGGTTCACTGACTGAACAAGCGAGTGTGAGGATGCAGCCTGGCAGTCAGGAGACTCTGTCCACCACCGGCGAGCGAACCGAGCCCAGCCAGCTTCCCAGTAAAGACACGTCGTCTCTGGACAGCACGTCTGACCTGTGTGGACCTCGAACTACGGTGACCGTTGACCTCTTCAATGTGGTGGTCTCCTACAAGCGGATGGCGATCTTTCTGGAACCGGTTACCGATGTGGTGGAGGTGCTGCGTTACGTCCTCGGGTGAGCGAATAACGAGACCTTTAAGATAGAGAGGAGATCGAGATTCATGGATGACTTCTTCTAAGACTTTTCTGTGTGTGTGTTTGAGCATGTAGGTGGAGAATGCCCTTGTGCTCTCTTTTCTGCTGCATCCTGCTGAACATCCTCTTTATCACCTTAAGTGAAGGTGAGACGAAAATAGAGAGCAACAATTAGATATCTGTGCCTCCTTCCTTCTGACGGACAGACACGAAAGCCACACCTCCTTCCTTGTGAGTGACGTACAACAAGGCCACACCTTCCTCTTTGTGGTTGTGACACGAAAGCCACACCTACTGACATAAACCAAGGCCACGCCCCTTTCTCGTGACTGATGTACACAGAGGCCATGCCTCGTTCCTTATGAGTGACAGACACTGAGGCCACACCTCCTTTCTAGTGTTTGACATGCACCAAGGCCACCACGCCTTCTTTGTGTCCGACATACAGTACATCAAGCCACACCCCTTTTTTTTTGTGACATGCACTGACTCCAAGCCCCTTTTCTTATGAGTGATGGACACATTGGCCACACCCTCTTCCTTGTGAGTGACACTGGGGCCGGTGTTTGACATACACCAAGCCACACCTTTTTCCTTTTGATTGATTGACATAGAGGCCATGTGACTGACACACTGAGGCCACACCGCCACCCCTTTTTTGACTGACACTAAGGCCACGCCTCCTACCTTCTAACTGACAGAATGAAACAGACAGGATAGATGTACTGTATAAATTTGCTCTTTGTCCTGTTTTTCTTTTTTGTGTAGTGGTCTGGTTCTCTCTCCTCCTGTTGGTGGTCTCTGTGCCCGCGGTCCTGGGTTACCTTGGCGACCGTTGCCAAGGCGACGCCACCGACACAGCAGTAGAGAAAAAGAGACACCATGCAGTTCAGCGAAGGGAACTTCAGACCGTCCACATGAGCCGCCAGGAAGCCATGATGGAGGTCAAGGGCCTGTGAGTAACCATCTTAGTGAGGTCAAAGCGGTCAGAGCGACCGTAACTGTGAGGTCACTGTCAGTGCGTCAGACTCCTAAGCGAAAAAGCCAGCTTTCTGAGAGCAGTGGTGAGAATGAGCAGCTATCTTGCTGAGGTAAAACCACTTTGAAGCAGCCATGCTGGTGAGGGGAAAAAGGGTAAAAAAAATAAAATTAAATTAAAACTTTGTTTAAAAGCCATCTTAGTGAGGTCAGGGCTATAAGTGATGAGGATAATGCAGGAGAGAGCAGCCATGATAGTGAGGTCCAGGGTTAAGCAGAAAGGTGAGGATGCAGAACTGAAGTTTGGTGTGTGTGTGTGTGTGTTGCAGATTAAAGCGGCTGGATGAGGTCCTGACACAGGCGTGTGTGTATGCCGAGTCAGTGTATAAAGTCTTGTATTGGGAGAGTCACGCAGTCTCTGCCGTGTGAGTTTTACACACGCACGCACACACACACACACACCGCTACACACCCGCCACATGACTGAAGGAGCAGCAGCTCTGTTCCTGTGTGCAGATTCTACGGGTTCCTCCTGATGACGCTGTGTCTGCTGTACACGGCTCCTGTGGGCTGGAGTCTGTCTCTCACCAACACCACCCTCTTCTTCTGGAACAAGGACTTCTGCAGGGGTCAGACAGCACACACACACACACACACACACACACATATTAACAGTGTAAAGTCGAGCTTAACTTAACATGTTGGTTTATTCTAACGTGTGTGTGTGTGTGTAGTTGTGTTGCAGATGAAGGACTTGTTCCGCTCGTCTCCAGTGCAGCTCGCTAAAGGAGAGACAGAAAAGATGGACCCAGAACAGTCTCACCTGTCAGACCGCTCCCCTACCCCCACCAGTCTGGAGGTCAGAGATGGAGAGAGTGACACACACACACACACACACACACACACACACAGATGGAAAAAGAAGATGGTGAGACCGACTAAGAGAGAGAGAGATGGAATGAGCAAAGGACACCTAGAGAGATGGAGACAGAGGCTAAGAAAGAGATATGGGGGGGACAGAGAAGGAGACAAATGGAGACAAATAGACTTAGAGAGGTATATAGAGAGACTGAGAGAGGAAAATGGAGAGAAAGGCTGAGAGATGGACTGAGAGAGAGGTATAAAGATAAACATTTGGAGTGAGATTGACTAGGAGTGGGAGAGACGGAGACAGAGATAGAGAGGCAGACTGGGGACATGTAGAGAGACAGCAAGGGGCGCACAGAGAAAGACTAGGAGAGAGGGAGATGGAGAGAGTGGGACAGATAGAGACAGAGACAGTGGACAATTGAAAAGATGCAAAGGGAGGGGGGTCGGAGAGAGACAGACATGTTAGAAAGATGGAGAGAGAGAGAGACAGAGATATCGAGACAGGAAAGACTGGGAGATGCAATAGAAAAAGAGACAGAGAGAGGCTGAGAGGTGGACTGAGAGAGAGATGGAGAGAAACAGAGAGAGACTAGGATAGATGGATGTGTGAGAAAGTTGGCGATGGAGAGGGGGACGCAGTGAGAGAGAGCCTGAGGGGGACGGACTGACGGGGAGACGGAGACGGTGATACTGAGGGAGTGAGGGAGAGGGGGACGATTGTCGCTGAAGGTCTTGCAGTCAGATCTGAGTAGTGATTGTGTCACTGAATCTAACAGCCAATCAGGTCACTGTATGCAAATCTAGAGAAAGGGGGCGGGGCCTGTACGTTTGATTTGTACCATCAATTATAGGAAATTGATTTCATTTAAAGTTAATTAAAGAAATCAAAGAGATAAAACTGGAAAGACAGACACACTGTGCATGTATGTGGGGAGTGTAAGAGCGCGGTGTCACCGTGTGTGTGTGTGTGTGTGTGTGTGTGTGTGTGTGTGTGTGTGTGTCTGCGTAGGATCTCTCACCAGGAAGTGTGGAGGAAGCCGAGGAGGCGGAGCCTGACGATGAGTTCAGAGACGCCATCGAGGTAAAAAGTAACACCCCTCTGTTTCTCTCTCTCTGTGTCTCTCTGCTTCTGTCACATCTAATCCCCTGTGTCTGACTTGTCCTGCTGTCTGTGCTGCATAAGGAGAACCAGCTAGTCCTGCAGGTGAGTGTCTCCCTCTAGAGGAGCGGAGGAGGAAGTACAGCTCTTAGTGCTAGTGCGAATAGAGGAATAGAATAGTATATAGTACTATGGAGTGTGTGTGTGTGTGTGTGTGTGTGTGTGTGTGTGTGTGTGTGTGATGGAGTAGCTCACCTCTTTACTTTGCCCTTAAAGGAATCCCAGCTGGTTTTCGTGGTAAGTATGTGTTATGCTCTGAATGAAATCACTTCCCCTGTGGAAAGGAAGTCCTGGAGAGTTGCACGAAGCACTCTGTTTGTGTGTGTGTGTGTGTGTGTGTGTGTGTTGCATGTGAGTAATGTCATGCATATGAGCATGTGTGTACTGAATGGAACATGCTTGTGTTTATGCTTTTTATATACAACTTTTCAAACCACACAAAACTCCCCCCCGATAAAGTGGGGGGCGGGGCATATCCCTGTGTAACCGCCCCCTCCCCCCCTCCTATTTTTGGACGTAGGTGTGGCCTGCAGTCTTCGGGCTGACTAAAGCCCTATGGAGACGAGTAATTCGTAAGGTGCCCAGCCCACTCCGTCGCTCTGGGTGTTCTAACCACGCCTCTCCGAGACCTTCCTTCTCCTATTGGCTCGTTCTCACAGTGACGTCACGTCACTGCCAGCTCTCTGATTGGTTCCTCGCTGTGTGGTGTAATTACCAGAACTTTGGATGGGTTGTTCTGACAAAATGATTAGTTGTTCATTAGTTTTAACAAACGGCTGCTGTGGTCTTACAGTACGATTTTGATCTAACTTTCTCTCACACATTAACCCCCCCCCCCCCTCACTCACACTCTCTCTCTCTCTCTCTCTCTCTCTGTCTCTCTCCTCTGATCTCTTAGTCAGAGACAGAAACCTGCACACTGTGTTTGTCCGACACGTTAGTCAGGGTAAATCATTCACGTCCATCAGCATCACCTCAGCGTCCTCTCCTGAATGACTGCAGCGTGCAGGTTTCTCCCCTCTCTAGACTAACTGACAGACTCCTAACCCGACTCGGTCACTGTCCGGACTGGACGCGGGTGTGGTCCTGACTCGACACGATGGTCGGTGAAGGCGTGTGAGTGTCCCGGGGTGAGGACAAGTCCTCCAGAATATAAGACACACTGTTGGTGTCATGAACAAATTAGTGTTTAATAATGTTCTTCATGTAGTTCTTCTCCTCCAACTCCACTAGGGGGCGCAGGAGTGCCGATTTAGAGACTCTTCCGGTCCTGCTGCTAAATCATATACCACAGAGGCATGGACGTCCTTATGTTTTCATCTTACAGCGGGTGTGTCTTATATTCCGGAGTCTCTTATAGTCCAGAAAATATGGTAATATTTCTCTCTTGTGCTCCCTCTCTCTCTCCTTTTCTCTCTCTCCCTCTCTCTCTCTCTCTCTCTCCTTGTCTCCGCTGTAGGATGACGATGACGTGTCAGTGGGCGGAGCCGATTACGACTCGGTGTCTGATAACGGTTTGTTGAGCAGGAACGAGCCGATACGCAGCCGAGTGTCTAAACTCACCGAGAAACTCCGCAAGCGCGTTCCCACCAACCCCACAGGTCAGAGACTCAGCTCACTCGTTCACTTCATCACTCATTTACTCAGTCAGGCATCCATTTACTCACTCACTCACTCACTCATTAATCCAGTCACTGACTCATTCACTCGTTCATACAATCATTCATTCTTTCATTTATTCAGTCACTCATTCACTCAGTCATTACCTCATCCACTAGTTAATTAGTTTATTCATTCATTTATTTACTCGCTCATAAGTTCGGTCATTCGCTCACTCGATCATACAGTTATTCACTCATTTTAACTCGCATTTAGTCATTCAGTCACTCAGACACTGAGGCAGTCACTCATTTATTCAATCATTAACCCATTCATTCACCTACTCAATTACTCTTTCACTCATCCATTCAGTCACTCACTTATTCACTCAGTCATTATCTCATCCAACCAATCATTTGTTCAGACATTTACTCACTCACTCATTAACTCGTTCACTCCTTCATACAGTCATTGAATAATTTCACATCAACTCATACATTTAGTTACTCACTCACTCATTCTCTGTCAATTATTCATCCAGTCACTCAGACACCCACTAATTTATTCAATTACTAACCCACTCACCCATTCACTCACTCCCTCTCTCACTCATCCATTCAGTCACTTTTTCACTCCATCATTACTTCATCCACTAGATTGTTCATTCATTCATTTACTTACTCTGTCGTTCACTCATTCACTCCGTCATTCATTTATTCACTCATTTTAACATTTAGTTACTTCATCATTTATTTAGTTTCTTATCCATTCAGTCACTCAGTCACTTACTGTAGGTACTCACCCACTTATTCAATCATGAACCCACCCACTCACTCACTCACTCTCTCAATTAGTCTCACTCATCAATTCAGTCACTCAGTCATCACTTCATCTGCTCAATCGTTCATGCATTCATTCATTCACTCACTCACTCATTATTGGTCACTTGCTCATTCACTCCTTCATACAGTCATTCATTCTCTTAATGCACACATTTAGCTACTTATTCTTATTTATTGAGACACTCATTCATTCAGTCACTCGGACACCCGTGCACTTACTCACTTACTTAACCACTAACCCATTCACTCACCCACTTACTCACTCACTCGTCTGTTCACTCACTCACTTATTCACTCAGTCATTACTTCATTCACTCAATTGTTCATTTATTCATTCATCTGTTCACACACACATTACGTTCATACACTCATTTACTTATTTGCTCACATTTCGTTACGCACTCACTCACTCATTCACGTAGTCACTTATTCATTTAGTCACTCAGACACTCTTGCCCCACTCACTTATTTACTCAGTCATTACCTCATCCACACAACTGTTCATTCATTCATTCATTCATTTACTCACTCACATGTTCACTTCTTCATACAGCAATCATTCACTCATCTAACTCGCACTTTAACTTACTCATTCACTCATTAATTTAGTCACTTATTCATTTAGACACTTATTCACTCATTCACTTATTCACTCCCTCACACATTCACTCACCCACAGACTTCACAGACTCCATCACTCTCTCACCCTCTCTCACATCCACGCAATCATTAGTTAATTCATTTAGTCATTTAATTACTTATACTTCATCCATTTAGTCACTTATTTATTCACTTAGCCATTACCTCATCTATTGAACTGTTTGTTGGTTTACTCACTCATTCATTTACTCATTCACTCATTAATTTTGTCCCTTATTCACTCATTCACTCAGCGACTTATTCACGCACACAATTTACTCTCACTCATCCATTCTGTCAGTCATTTATTCATTCAATCATCCACTCCATCATTTGTTCATTAATTTATTCATTTACTCAGTCACTCATTAATTCAGGGACTCACTTGTTCACTCCTTTATACAGTCATTCACTCATTTTAACTCACACATTGTTACTCACTCATTCATTCATTTATTCATTCGTTTACGTATTCAGTCATGTATTCATTCAGACATGTTTGTATTCAGTCATTCACTCACCCGTGTTCTCACTCCATTCCTTCAGTCATTCACACATTCAGTCGCTCGCCTCTTGACTCACTCATGCAATTACTCTCTCACCTAGAGCTGCGCGATTGATCGTCATTATCGATTACTTTGAGTTTACGGTTTATATCGATGTTGAAAAACGGAAATGGATTTTATCGGTGTCACAGGGCGTGTCTCCAGTCTGACGCAGTGGACAGGCGCGTGTTCGCTGCTAAAAACATGTAACGTGCTGTCAGGAACCGGTTTGATTTTAGTAAGCATGTAAGTTGCATGTGGTTTACAGTGATGAAAAAAAAAATCTATTCTATTTATTTTATAAACGTAATTTAGGTCCACAGCTTGCACTTTACCAGTCCCTCATATTTCGCTGTAATAACCAGACCGGTGAACGTTTGCACTTTTTAAATCCCGTGTGTAAGAGTAATGTTGTACCGATTACTGTTTTTCTTGAAGAAGTTTTTTAACAAAGCTTGTTAGTGAAAGCAGTTCATGTTTGGTTATAATGTTTTGGCTTTAATACAAAAAAAAAAAAATCCAATACCCTCTAGTGTTTTATTCACTTTTATTCATTTTAAGAAAAATAATCATTCATTCACAGAATGTTATTAATTTATTCACTCACTCACTTCCTCACTCATTCAGTCATGTTCTTTCCTTCATTTCTCTCCTTGACTCCTAATGGATCTGATTACGCGCGCACACACACACACACACACACTTATTGTTAAACATATCAGTCTGAATTTCTCTCTCTCTCTCTCTCTCTCTCTCTCTCTCTCTCTCTGTGTGTTTGTAGGTAACTGTTCCAGCTGTGCTGCAGCGTTTTCGGTGTTAAAGAAGCGGGTGAGCGTGTAACACAATCCCTCCTCCCACACACACACACACACACACACACACACACACACACACACACACACACCACACACACACACACACAGACTCCCCACTGTAGTGTATCTCTGATGACGGTGTGCTTGTTGGCTGTGTTCCAGCGCTCCTGCTCTAACTGTGGTCTGAGCTTGTGTTCTCGCTGCTGTTCCTACAAGGTGCTCAGGTCCAGTATGGGAGCGACAGGTCAGAGGGGGGCGCCATCACGTACATCACTGCAGCATCACTTTCTGTTACAGTAACTCTTAACATTTTTAACTCCTCCCGCTCTTGTCTGTTTATTTATTTCTCTCTCTCTCTCTCTCTGTCTCTCTCTCCAGCTCCAGAGGCTCAGAGGGAGACGGTGTTCGTATGCGCTCCATGCAACACGTTTCTCAGCACCAAGTAGCGTCCTGTAGTGACCTGCTCCACCAGAAAGCTCTTCGGGCGTCCTCGTGAGGTTCTCGTCTCGTAGTCGTCCTCCTGCTGCTGCTGCTGTTGCTGCTGCTTCCTGCCTCATGTCTCCTCTCTTCCTCGTGCTTCCCGTAAAAAGCTTCAGTAGGCGTGTCCGTTCCTGCTAGAGCTGAGACAGAAATAACCCAGCTCTCCAGTCTGGAGAGACTCTCAGCCAGACTCCAGATCCTGCAGTGTGTAGCATGCTCGCTAATGCACATCATGTGATGCAGCCGTTCCTGTCTCGGGCTTTTTTTCTTTTTCTTTTTTTTTAATACGGCAGGTCATGTGACCTCATCTCATCCTTCACTGTACATGTAAATCTGTCAATACTTCAAACATAATAATAATCAAATACGTAGTCAGTTGATTTGAGAGTTTCCATAAAATACATTATTGTTCCAGAATCATCAGCTCTTCTTTAGACAGTCCCAGGAAGCTCCTCATACTTGTTCAAATACTCCACCTTGACCTGCACTCCAGTCAGTCAGGCTCTGAAACGACAAGATTCGTCTGTTTGTAACTCTTGAATTACTGTGAAGTCGCGTTTCAGAATCCAGCGTGGTTCTGAGGTGATCACCCGCTCCTTTAAGACCCTTAGAACCACTTTTGAGAGCATGTTCCAGAACCAATGGCTGGCTACACTAGATGTCAGGAGCTACTGAAACCCGTGACCACCTGCACCCGGCTGGTTCTGAAATGGTCAGATGCCTCAGTGAGACCCAGTTCTGTTGTCTCCTTTGATCCCACAATCACAAATCCACCTGGTTCTGAAATGACCACCTGCTCCTTTGAGTCCCTGTTCCAGAACCCATGGTCCCACATTGGATGTCACATTTCAGAACCCCTCAAGTTCTAAGATGATGTTCTGAGGGACTGACTGTCTGGGAATGTCTGTCTCGTTTCTGCACCCGTCTCGTTCTGAAATGGTCAGGTGCCTCAGTGAGACCCAGTTCTGGAACTCATGATTTCTTCTGATTCCACCTTTGCAAATCCATCAGGTTCTGAAATGACCACCTGCTCCATTGAGTGCCTCTTGCAGAGCCCATGGTTCCAGATTGGATGTCACATTTCAGAAACCCTCAAGTGCTAAGATGATGATCAGATGCTTCTGACGGACCCAGTAATGGGAACCCATGTCCTGCACCGGTGTCTTGTTTCTGGTTCTGTCTAGTTCTTAAATGGTCAGATGCCTCATTTGAGACCCAGTTCTGGAAGGCGTAGTCTCCTGTAGTGTCTTATTCCCAAATCTATCAGGTTCTGAAATGATCACATGCTTCTTTGAGTCCCTGTTCCAGAACCCATGGTTCCACATTGGATGCCGCATTTCAGAACCCCTCAAGTTCTAATATGATCAGGTGCTACTGAAGGGCCCAGTTTTAGAACCCGTGACCACCTTCAGTTTCTGGTTCTGTCTGGTTCCTAAATGATCACTTAGACCCTGTTCTGGAACCCGTGATCTCCTGTGATGTCATGTTCTCAAATCTATCGAGTTCTGAAATTATGAGCCGTTCCTTTGAGACCCTGTTCTAGAACCCATGGCCACGCTGAATGTCTCATTTCAGAACCTGTCAAGATCTAAAATGATCAGATGCTACTGAGGGACCCAGTTCTGGAACCTGTGACCACCTCAGATGTCTCGTTTCTGGATCACTCTGGTTCTGATATGGTTAGATGCCTCCCTCAGTGAGGCACGGTTCAGGAACCCATGATCTCCTCTGAGATCCCAAGTTTAAGCTCTGAAAGATTCTGAAATGATCAGATGCTCCTTTTGAAACTCTTTTCTGGAACTCATGGCTTTATGTGAAATCGTGTTCTGGACTCAGTCAGGTCCTACAAATTCCTGGAAATCCTTCTCTGAACCCTGAAGGTTCTACCAGGGTCCAAATAATGATATTAACTCCCAGTCTTCTGAATTCTTCTGAGTTTTAAGAAAACATTTTACTATTAAAAAGTCAAGTCCTTGCTTTTCTGTAGACATTAATGCTAAAACATTTACACTAAGACTCGTCAGTACAAACTTTGAGATATTTCACCTGATATTCAACTGTTCAAATGTCCAGGTTTCTACACACTAATCCTGAACGTCATTTCACTTTCTTCACTATTCTTTATTAACGCCGCTCGGGTTTATACCTTACTGTTATTGTTGTTACGGCGATTCGATTAACTTCGCCCACATCTCCTCAGTGTCTCGCTTCGGTGCAGCTGCTTTCTGGATTTTTGTGAGAATTTATGTTTGGGTTATGATTAAAAATAATAATAATAATTAAAACCACTGGATCTGTCACAGAGCAGCATTCTGTTAGGGAAAAAAATTATGTGTTAAATCATGACAGAAGGTTTTCACACAACTTGGTCGGGATGTGCAAGTATGTTCTTCCTTATTTATTTAATGGCGTGCATCTGCTTTTTTTTTCATTCCCTCTTGCTGGTTTGAGATTATTTACGAAAACATTATTATTATTATTATTAATAAATGCAGCCGTTTCTTCTGCATTGTTAACCGCATTGCACAGCAGTGTTACTGTAAGATAGATATTACATCATCACATACACTGTTACCGCTCTGTATTTTTATTTATTTTTTATTTACTGTACTTGTCACATGATCGTGTCGTGGTCACGCCTTCCGAGCCGATCAGAATTTCCTGTGATGATGACGATAACTCATGAGCATCTAAAAATATCCGCTTCATCGTCATGTCTCCGTCGTCTTGTTTTTTGTTGTTGTTTTTTTCCATTCTTATCAGTTTTATTGAGATTCCTGGAAATAATTATTTTTCCAAGGGACGCTTCCTGTGCTTTTGTTGTCTCTTTTTATCGTCACTGTTTTTATCGTTTATTTTTTTAAAGATGGAAGTGAATGTAAGATGTTTATATATTTTATCTCTGTATCATATGATCTCTGTACTGTACTACAGATGTATTAAATCTAACTCTGTCACAGGTTGTGCAGCGTTGAGCTCGGCTCTGCGGGTTTATCCGTCTTTCTGTTTCACAAGTTCAATAAACGCAGTTAGAGAAATAACTCAAAGTGTTTCTTTTTCTTTTTTTTCACGTCTGGGTTTCAACATGCATCTTATTTTCCGTCTGGCTCTTGGGAACAGCAGAAACTTGTTGTTTTGATCCTCAACCTAGAGATCAAAGAAGCCACATATAATGTTTAAAGCTGTTTCCAGACTGTGACACTGAGCTACAGTAACCTCGTCATCATTAACACCTCCATGTAGCGTGTGTGGGCAGACAGGTTGGGGTGAGACAGGAGAAGGAGGAAGGCTTGTCAGGTTTCTCTTCACACTTCACTTTATCAGAAATAGCCTTGTTCAAATACAACATGTTCCTTCTCTAATAAAAAATAAAAAAAAACTTTATATAAGTGCAATAAGTAAAGGGCGGGTTCATGATGGAGGTGGTGTTTTATCAAGATGCACAGAGAGAGAGTGAATGTGCTACAGAGATGTTCTGTGCATACTTTGAAATGTGCAACCTGATACGGCACAAAAAATTATTTCAATGTTTTTAAAGCAGCGTAGAATAACGAGGCAGCAAGTAATCAGAATGCAGCGGTGTAGAGAACAAACTGCCTTAAACCCCTGTTACTGATTCTGATCTACACTACACACACCACACATTCTAATCATCACCACACATCAACACACACACACCACACATTCTGATCATCAACACACACCACACACATCACACATTCTGATCAACACACCATAGACACACACACACACCACACATTCTAATCATCACCACACATCAACACACACACACCACACATTCTGATCATCAACACACACCACACACATCACACATCCTGATCAACACACCATAGACACACACACACACCACACATTCTGATCATCACCACACATCAACACACACACACACACACATACATTACCACACATCACACACTTCAACACACATTCGGATCACCACACCATAGACACACCACACACATCCACTCACATCCACACACATCACAAACACACACACACATCACACATTCTGATCACCACACACATTACCACACATCAACACACACATTCTGATTATGAACACACATACCACACACTCTGATCAACACACCTGTTTCTGATTTTCGAACATTACACCTATACTGGAAATTTTTTTTTTTTATAATTTGTTCAGAATTTCACATTCATATTCATTTAAATTAAAAAAAATTGTAACCATGCGGAATAGCATAAAAACGTTTAAGATGAGGAAGATATTTAAAAGGCTAATTACCCATAATTCATCATTAATAACCAAGGCGATCTGGATTGGACGAGAAGCGTCATTCCACGAGTGATGATAATACACAGTAACAGCACTGTGAGGTGTGACTATATATGTATGAGTGGGCGTGTCCCAGGTGTTGTCCAGTGGTTAATGACACTAACTGAGGGTGAGAGTAGGTCTGTACGCTCCGCAGTACTGAGGAGAGAGCAGCTGTCTGACCAAACCCACACTCACACCCAGTCACAGAAGCACTTTCAGTAAGAACACACATCTGAGAACACCACGTGTGCTGTAGAGTTATGGGTTCTATCCACTCTCATGTGAAACTGGTGGTGCGGTTCCTACTGAAGGTGGACACTTTGTGACACATCGTGATATAATATCAAGTCTGGGACCAGCGGGAGAAAGTTCACTAAGTTCACAAAGTGTGTAATCACCTAAACATTTGATATTTATTTATTTATTTATTTATTTAAGTGGCTTTTGGCATAAAAAGAAAGAAAGAAAGAAAGAAAGTAATGTGAAGAAGGCTCACAGAGGGCGCAGTGGATTGTGGGATAGATGAGGGACGCTGTAGACTGTAGAAGTGGCCTAGATGGGGCCGCGCTGATCGGATTGGGACGCATCCAGATGTTGGCGCGTGCGTTGTGAAGCCACGCCCTCTCTCCGTCTCCGCTCATCATTCCTGTGGCCGCAACCCGCCGCCCGCGTGCGTGAGCCGTTAGAGCGGATAGAGGGATCGGTTGCATGGCAACATGGCGACGGAGGTAAGCTTTCATCTCCTCTCCGCTTTCATCTCGCGGTTGTGTTTTTACTCTTGGTGGTTATTAAACAGGCGGATTTCTGCTGGTGTTACTGAGTGACAGGATGATGGACATGTTCAGATTAATCAGCTCCGACATGTATAAACGACATCCGTGAGTTCACTCTCATCAGCATCTCTGTTCTAACCAGAAAGACTTTAGAATCTAGAACCCTATAGACACTAGTGATGGGGATCAGCGTCGCCTCCTGGTTCCACATTATCACCTTTCATTTATACTGTCATTCTGTAAGTACCACGGTTTCATAAAGATCCCCATTCGATATTACGTTACCCCCCAAAAAATTGTAACAATTTTAAACCTCTAAAAAAAAAAAAGTTTCATCATAAGCCCCGCCTCACAAATTTTCGCCTTAAGAATTAAATTTTGCGAGAAATGTGCCTCTGCATGCGAAGCATTTCCAGCATCCGAGCGACCGAACAGAGCCGGACCGGATGCCGGCTAAGTTGCGCGTATATTTGGGACCCGTTCAAAACTTGTTTGCGTCAGTGGAAAGTCAAGCAAAGGCAGTTTACATTTTTTTGTGGGTTTTTTTTTTGCATTTTTTGACGTATCACCATGGGTAACAAGAATGTTAGCAAGGATGGTAGCAAGAAGAAAACTGAGCCGCTTTCAATTTGGTTTTTAAAGCAGCCGGTACCAAGACGAATCAGGAACTAAGGTTAAGTGAGGTTTAATATCTATTTATTTCATATATTTTACTTCATTTATATGTCTTTTCTAAATGTTTTGATTGTTTTTATATTAAAAAATATGATTATAGTGTTGGAAATTGGTAGGCGCGGTGGTGTTGTGATTAACACCATCGCCTTGCACCTCCAGGGGCCGGGTCGATTACCGCCTCTGTGTGCTCTGCGATGGATTGGCCCCCTTTTCGGGGTGTACCCCACCTCATGCCCTAAGCCTCCTGGGATAGGCTCCAGGCCCTCCGCGACCCTGAATACAGCATAAAGTGGTATAGACGATGAGTGAGTGAGAAATTGGGAATATTTTTGGGTGGCTGGAACAGATTATCAGCATTTCCATTCACATCACCTTCAAATGCCTTCAAAGTCTCAAAAGTCAATTTGACAGCGAGCGCGTGAGTAGAGTGGCTGCGAGCATGTGGGTGCATGCACTGCTTTTCAATTCCATTCCATTCAATTCAATTTTATTTGTATAGCGTTTTTAACAGTGGTCATTGTCGCAAAGCAGCTTTACAGAATCAAAGGAATCATAATCAAAATTATGGAAATGTGTATGAAATGTGAGAAAATATGTATAAATCAAAATGATCAGATCAGATCAGATGAACAAGCCGAGGGTGACGGTGCTGAGGGGAAAAACTCCCTGAGATGGCAGTAGGAAGAAAACTTGAGAGGAACCAGACTCGACAGGGAACCCATCCTCATTTGGGTGATAACGGATAGCAGGGATTGATCTGCATTTATACTGTGTGTTAGGAGGCTGGAAGTTCAGTATAACAGGAGATGTGTTTAAGTTAATATGAAGAGACATGTACTGTATAGCTCGACAGGAAGACGAAGAAGAGATATAACAGTTAGGTCACGGTCCAGTATAATGTGAATGTATATTTAGTGCAGACTGGAATCAGGGACTCCGGCAGGACTAACTATGACATTATAACTAAAAGGGAGAGCCAGAAGGAAACACAGACATGAGGGGGAACTTGGATGTAAAGCAACCAATCACTTCACCATCAACAAACCTGTGATCAATGAGAGTGGGGAAGACAGCATCTAATCATACCAGTTCACCAGAATACTCTACGTCCATGAGTCCCCCAGATCTGCTCCTATATCCAAGGCAAATCTATTCACCAAAATGCTTGGCTAAATAAATAGTTTTTTAGCCCAGACTTAAACACTGAGACTGTGTCTGTGCCTCGAACATTAATTGGAAGACTATTCCATAATTTTGGGGCTTTGTAAGAAAAAGCTCCGCCCCCTGCTGTAGTTTTAATAATACCTTTAGCACACACATTCTGGCTTCTAATGCACACGATTTTCTACTAATTAGTGCTCGTAGTGTTTTGTGACTGGTGTAAGTGTGTGTAATGAGTGGGTTCGGGACTAATTCGCTCACAGAGTTTGGAGAAAAAGGGAGATCAGAGGCTTTTAACATGCATGATTTTTTGATAATGTAAGATCATAAAAATGCATTTTGTTGCGCCACTCAGGAGCTTCTGGACTTGGTACAGAATCGTTTATATCCGAGGCTGATCGACTGATCAACGGTCACAGCCAATCAAACTGAAAAGCAGACAATTCAGCCGACGGACAGAGAAGTTATGCTACTTTAAAAGAGTTAGGCAAAAAAAAATTTATACATACTTCAGGAAAAAAAAAACATTTTAACATTAAATTTATTGAGACATCATGAGATTAATACACATTACCTTTGTTAAGGACCCTCTGGGTACTCTGGTTTCCTCCCACAGTCCTCCCACAATGTGCTTGTGTGTGAACGCAGTGGATTGGCACCCTGTCCCCACAGGAGAAGATAAGAAAGAAAATAAATTAATGAATAAATATCTATACTTTACTTTCCCCTTTTATCATTTGGTTTTCTTTCTTTTCTTGTCGTTTCACTTTTTGACTTTTAAAAAATTCTTACTTTTCTCTCTCTAATTTTTTTTTTTTTTTTACCACTGTTTTTACCTCTGTGTTTTTAATTTTCACCTATTTTTGGCTTCATCTATCTATCTATCTATCTATCTATCTATCTATCTATCTATCTATCTCGTTCGTTTATTTGGTTGTTTATAGGACAGAGTCTGAGGGTGTTTTTTTTTTTAATCTCTCTCATATAAATAAATAAATAAATAAATGCTCACATTGTTAGGACTAAAACCGCTGCGCGTGCGCACTGAGGTGGTGTCCGGTGCGCGCGAGCCCGAAGCAGATCAGATCGAACCCTTGTGATGTGAGGCGCGTGGCCTCGCGCGCGGAGGGGGAGGGGTGTGGGTTGTTGGGATGTTGGGGGGGGGGTGGTGACGTAGAAGCCGAGCTGGGACATCAAGGGGAATAAAGCGGCAATCAAACGCTCGCGCGGTTAAAGCTCCACGCGCGGTCAGTGCTTCTGTGGAGTGTCAGTTTATTTTATTTACTCGATTATTCGGCTGTTGTTGTTTTTGTTGTTTTCCCGCCGGTTAAACCCCGGGACACCGGGTGGTGGGGGGGTGAAAAGCTCCGGGAATGATTTCAGCACCGCGGACAGTCACCGGGAGAACCACACTGCCCTACTGCCACCAGTCGGTAAGCGCGCGCGCGCGCGCGGTGTGTGTGTGTGTGTGTGTGTGTAAGTGTGTGTGAGGGCTTTCACTTTATAGCAGCGGTACCGGAACCGAGCCGCTTTAACGGAGACTCGGGTTTGTCCGTGCTGCTGGAGAAGAACTTCTCTAAGAGAGAGAGAGAGAGAGAAAGAGAGAGAGACAGGGAGAGAGAGAGAGAGACAGGGAGAGAGAGAGAGACAGGGAGAGAGAGAGAGAGACAGGGAGAGAGAGAGAGAGAG
>JAQQZT010000010.1:3721169-3753173 GCA_030068275.1 Clarias platycephalus | reverse complement strand
ACCTGTGGTCTGATCTATCCTATATAATATACCTGTGGTCTGATCTATCTTATATAATATACCTGTGGTCTGATCTATCTTATATAATATACCTGTGGTCTGATCTAGTCTATTTAAGTTCTCTGTGGTCTACTCTACTTTATATAAGATATCAGTGGTCTGATCTACTTTATATAATATATATGCAGTCTAATCTACTCTATGTAAGATACCTGTGATCTGATCTACTCTACTCTATATGATATATATATATACGTATGTGGTTTGATATATTCTGTATGAGATTTTAGTGGTCTAATCTGGTCTATATAAGATATTTAAAGTCTGTTCCAGACAGTGATCAGTGATCTGAACCAGTCTATATGTTGTCTAATATATTCTATATAAGATATCTGCAGCCTAATATCTAGTCCATATAAGATACCCATGGTCTGATCTACTCTAGTCTATATATAATATTGGTGTGTTAGGTGCTAATATTCGACACATCACACGTCTCACACTGTCAGACCCCTGTTCTCTGATGGTGGTTCTCCCTTACACACAGATCTTGTCTTTTACTCGCTCTGCTGTGAGTTTAAGGCACGACTACACTGACCCCCGATACCTCCTCTGTTTTGCTGAGGTACATTGAAGGCACATTGTTCCTGACTTGAATAGATTGTGTGAAAGAGTGTTGAGAGACAGAGAGAGAGAAAAAGAGGGAGAGAGAGATAGAAAGAGAGGGAGAGAGAGACAGAGGGAGAGAGGACTGTTATCCTGTACTGCACTGATTGGCTGGTGAACTCAGTTCTCGCGTATGATTGGTCAGATTGAGAAGACTCTGTTTGAGGACACGGTGAAGATGCTGAATAATTACTATGCGGAGGCGGAGAAGATCGGAGGCCACGCCTACCTGGAGGGCTGCCTCGCCTGTTTCACAGCCTACCTCGTCTTCCTCTGCATGGAGACGCGCTACGAAAAGGTCTGTGTGTGTGTGTGTGTGTGTGTGTGTGTGTTTCTCTGTAGTTGTAGTTTAGCTCCATTGATGCTCGACTGATCAATAAGCTTACATGTGATTTTGTGTATGTGTGTGTGTGTGTAGGTCCTGAAAAAGATCTCACGGTACATTCAGGAGCAGAATGAGAAGATCTACGCTCCCAGAGGCCTCCTCATTACTGACCCTATAGAGAGGGGCATGAGAGTTGTATCCTTCCTCACTGTGTGTGTGTGTGTGTGTGCACATGTGTGTGTGTATGCTGCCTTGACAATTGTGTCAGATTGAGATCAGTATCTATGAAGACAGAGGTTCTAGTGGATCCAGTTCAGGAAGCAGCACCACCAGCAGCAGTGGACGATGATGAGCTTCACACACACACACACACTTATGCCTTTTGCCTTCATGTCCCCCCACATTCACTGGTTCCAATAGAAAAGACACACACACACACATCATGATCAGCAACACAGTCCGTCTACAGATCACACCAGATGAGAGTGGGTGTGGCTTTGTGTCCATATATGGAAAAAGGAGATAATTAATTAGGATTGCCAGGATTCCTAAGGGGATAATAATCTAGTGAGGGCTCGGTGTAGGACCTCCACTGGTTCCCTTAGGAGTTTTGGATTTAACATAAGGCTACAACTTTCACACCAACGCGTACTTCCTGTTTTGTCCCAAAAAAATATTACTACATTCTTTAAAGGGCTTCCTTAAGAGTTAATGGTTATGTACTGGTTTGAATTGAAACAGTCTCATTCTTGTAGGAATCTACACTGAATCTTCTTTTACTAACAGACACGCCCACTTACCAAGAGACACGCCCGCCAGTCTCAGATCTGTAGACAGACCCTCGTCCAATCGCTGCACACGACTTCCTCAGGACACGCCCTACATCACCATGTCATCCGCATATGCTGGAGATCCACATGTCAAAAAGATGGACCATGTTTATACACACACACACACACACACACACACAAACATTTGCATACCATTCTGAATTTTGCACTTGTATGTAGCAGCCTGTAGTGCTGATGGAGAGCAGAAGAGAGTCTTCCGAAGCGGGTCAGGATTCGACCATGTTTGCACTTTTTCTCTTTTTTTGTTCCTTTATATAATGATTTGTATGTAATATGTTCAGTCAGACGCAGAACGAACCCGGGATCTGAGCCCCGCACATGTGCTTTATTTTATTATTTAAGAAAAGAAAAAACTAATCTAGTCATATTTTCTACAGGATAAGTCGCTTCTTTTGGCTTCCCGGCGAGTGCCATTTTTCTGTGTGTGTGTGTGTGTGTGTGTGTGTGTGTGTGTGTTCTTGGATTAAATACAACTCAAATCCAAGATAGTGAAAGGAAGCACTGTTAGGTCCCTTCTTGTGGAAACATAGATATAGAAAGAAACATCTTTTTTTATGACCTTCGTTAAAAGTTTTGTTTTGTCACACTGTAGAGTCACTATTGGAAAGAAGAGACAAAATAACTGCTAACTCCACACCAGGAGGGGGCGCTCATCTTAATTTATACACTATTAGAAAGGTGTGTTTCCCAAGGATTCTTGCTTCCTTGTGTGGTTTTACGTGATGGCCATTCTTATAAACTATCCCGCTGTTAAAGTTAAACATTGTTTACTTAAAGAAGTGAGGTTAAAGGGTCAAGAATTAGCATTTACTTCGCAAAAGTAAGGAAGGTAACTTATGGATGTGCTGCATCCCAAAATGTATGGGAGAGGTTGTTCAGATGATTGTTTTATTAGTGAAAGAAAGCAAGGAAGTGAGGAGGAAACGAAGGAAGGAACTCCCTTATAGATTCTATGTACCACCTTTTAAAGTTTCCACCTGGATGGACAAACTGAAGAACCTTGAGTCCTTGATGGAGCCTGTTTTTGTACCAGGACCGAACAAACTCCATTCTTGGTTTTTCAAGGGTTCTTTGGATAGTTAATGTTCCTTAGCTTCCTAAAATGGTTCAATTTAAAAATCTTCTCCGTTTCGGGGATCTACATAGAACCTACACTGGTGCATCTTGGAGTCGAGTCAAGTCAAGTGGACAGCTTTCTTGTTAACTCCCAGAGAACCTCACCTGGATGACTGAGAATTTTCACAGACCAACATTGGTGCACTTAGAAACAAGCCTAGCTCTTTAAAAACGGTTTCCTCAAGGGTTCTTTTGATGGTTAATGATCATAACATTCCATAAAAAGAAAAGCCCTCAAGAGTAGATTTTTATGTAGAACCATTAAATGTTCTTCCCAGAAGGAAAAAGCAAAGAAACGTAGGATGGATCATTAATGATTATAATTGTTCTAGAAGAGTTCTACTTGGAGTGATTTCTAAGAACAAATCCTTACATACAGTAAAACATTTAAAGGTTCCTCAAGATGGAGAAGATCCATTCCAATCAGCTTTAAGCTTGAAGTCCTGTGCATTAGCTAATTCTGATCCTTTCCTCATTTATTTAAACAAAAGTAGATGCCTGGTATCGTTATACAGTACAAAAATTAAACAAATTACATAAAATAAACAAAACATGGGCTGGCTGTAGATATGGCTCATACGGCAGTATTCCAACATTTATTAAATAATTTAAGTAGTATTCAATATTTTAAAACCTGTAAGAAATATAGCTGCTTGAGACAAATTAGACTATAAACATAACTGCTAAGGAATTGAATCAAACTGAAAATCGCAATGCCTAAAAATCTAATTGAATCAAATCAACAGCTCTATAAGTTACCCAGCCAACACTAGATAAAATTTCCTCATGGAAATTTCTACTTGAAAAGGGAATCCTTTGTTGAACAGGGTTCTCTAAAGAACTTTAAAGTTTCTCCAAAAGAAAAAAATCAAATAACCATTTACAAAGGTTCTAACTGGACTCCTTGACAAGTTCCTTGACAACTCTTTAAGGTGTTAGAATCGATCACTCGAGCAGATGTTCAAAAGAGCGGCTTATCCTCTGGGAAAATACGGCCCTGCTGTAGTCTAGAACCTGTGTTGTTTATTACATTCCTTTTTTCGAGCTTCCGAATGAGTTCCCAGTCTTCCATGTTCTTCTAACAACACACTAAAATCACATAACTTACCTCTGGAGCAGAAGACCTGGATCAGGAGTGTCAGGAGCTAAAACCTAAGAAAGACAGATCAGTTTGGAGAACCTCAGGATTAGAGATGTGAAGAGAACAGGATCATCCATCATACACTCATCTCTTCATAAAGCTTCCACTGCCATATCCAGTACTCGAAACATCTCATTTTTATACACACACATTCTCCTGCTTATGATATAGGTGATCACGAGAACGCAGAACCAACCTCCTCAGTGTGTCATGATACTGCCACTATCCAAACCCTCGTCACACACACATCACTCTGAGCTTCCATGCCCTAATGAGAGAGATGGTGGTGCACGATTCTGCAGATATGTAGTAGATGGGTTTCCATACAGCCTGCACTCACTGAAACATGAAACGTGTTCCTCTGTCCTCTGAAGGAACACACAGCTGAAGCTCGTGGAGATATGATTACAGCACTGAGAAGAAAGACAGGAAAAGGCAGAAGTTCATGTACGATACAGTGCCACATGCTTCTCTGTGCATAAGACAATAAAGAACTTGAACAATTTGTTGCCTTGTCTGTGTTTATTCTTTTTTTTTTGTAAACCAGGTAAAAAGAAATTCCCCTTATCCCAAGATGTGTTCAGTGCATTTACTGTACATTTGCTTTGGGTTTGCACACAAACTATAATTCCGAAGGAAACACTGATCAACACTCTTCCAATGACAAACCACTGGTAAGACTGGTAATCAGTGATGCTGTTGTAAACAGTGGTGGCCAGTGATTAGTCAACTGGTCACCGCTCTTCCCAACGACTAATCATAATACTTAATGCTTCCTTTCTCCCGGTTCATGCTTTGTGTTTGGGGAATATATGCATACACATTTATATTTTTATCAGATAAAAAGAAACACATTTTGCTAAATACAGTTTCGTGATCTTTTATTCAGTGTCCGAAACTTTTTTGGAATTCAAATCTTTTATTGATCTTAACTGTCACTCAAATGAAACTGGGGCAATTTAGATTTCACATGAAAAGACTAAAATGCCAGGCTCGATTCCTGTCTCTGTGTGCATGGAGTTTGCATGTTCTCCCCGTGCTTGGTGGGTTTCCTCCCACAGTCCAAAGGTAGGCAGGTTAGGCTAATTGGTGTTCCCAAATTGCTCGTAGTGTGCGAATGAGTGTGTGAATGTGTGTGTGTGTGTGTGCCCTGCGATGGATTGGCACCCTGTCTGGGGTGTGCCCTGCCTCATGCTCTAAGCCTCCTGGGATAGGCTCCAGGTCTCCGCGACCCTGAATATAGGATAAAGCGGTATAGAAGATGAGTGAGTGAGACTAAAATGTTAACTTGTTAAGATATTGCAACATGATTTTGACATGGTAACGGAAACGACAGATTTTTTTGCTTTTACCAAAAATTCAATTTAAGCAAGAATTTGTACAGGTCAAGTGCTTCCAGAAGCATACACCAATTTTAGTATCAATACTTTAAACATAGCTTTTTTTGGCACACATTTTTTTCTGTATTACTGTATATGTTTAACATAATAATAAAAAAAAATAAACCGAGGATCTATATAAGCAGGAACCAGCTATTCTACTGCATATGTAACGTATTATAAGGACTCCACTTCCATCCATTGAGGACATCCAGGAGAAACACTGTGTGTGTCGAGCACGCAGTATTCTTAAGGATTACTCCCACCCCGCCCACAAGATGTTTTCTCTCCTGCCTTCTGGTAGGCGTTTCAGATGTCCCAGGTCACGAACCAGCAGACTGAGGAACAGCTTCTTTCCCAGAGCTGTCTCCTTATTGAACTCTGTCCCCCACTGACACCTGCCCACCCCTCACACACCCCTATACTCTGACCATTACCATTACACTATTTAACATCGACTGCACTACAATGTACATACCTGTTTGAAGAAACAAATATCCATGCACAATACATTTGTAAACTTCTGATTGCGTATATATCTGTACATGTCTACTGTAAATTCCTGTCTATAGAAAATAGCAACCTGTACATTATGTTCATATCTATTTGCAAATTCCTGACTACAGTTAATAGCAACTTGTATTCATATATTGTGTTCATATATTGTAAATTTCTGATTATAGTTACTAGCAATCTGTATATTATGCTCACATAATATCCATCTGTAAAAAAAAAAAAAGAATTACCCATAGCTTCTCCTTGCACATATACCTGTACTTAGAACTTATACCTTTATCCTGCACTTTTCTTATTGCACTTCTGGTTAGACCTAAACTGCATTTCGTTGCCTTGTACTTGTACATGTGTAATGACAATAAAGTTGAATCTTATCTAATCTAATCTAAATGTTCTGGACATGCCCAAAGTTATATACTGTATGTAATTTTTAAGGTTTTATTTTTGATACCTTGTCAAAAATATGCCAAATACCATTAGAACCGTTCCCATTCAGTGCACTTTTTATAGTGATAGTGTAGCTCCGTTCTCACTCGGAGAATGATCCTGTTTAAGTGGAAGGAGTCGTTGCTATTGTAAGCAGATTTTAATCAACATATATTTATGCAGGCAGAAATATAAAAATAATTATAAATGTACCATTATAGCAAAAAAAGACAGGAGTAAGTCAGGAAACAGCGGTACCAGGGGATTGGAAAATACCTGAAAACTGCCCATGCAGCTAGAACAGAAACCAGATAAAATGAGAGGAGTTAACGAGGTAATAAATTGTACACTCGAAAACTTGAAAGAATCAGGAATTTCCCTATAAGATAACGTATATGTGCAAGTAGCCACGGGCGCAGACTGGTACGGGCAGACAAGGAATAAATCAGAGACACAGAGCCAGTCTTGTGAATAACATATTTTAATAAGAGTAAGACACAGGATAAAATAAGTGTCTATAATGATATAAAAATACAAAGAATAAGGCCCAGAATAAAATACAAAACATAAGGGGCCAGGGTAAAGGCATCAACAGAAATAAAATCACATATCAAACCTTTTCTGAGCTAGAACAACACCAAAAAGAAGGGAATAAAAACAGAAATACCACGATTTCACATAGGCACAGACGCCTGAGGAAAATCTGTTTGAATACCAATGGAAGCGGCCTCGTTAGTCTGTGCACTAACAGACACTTTAAAATCAGTTTGGGTACCAATACTTACATTAAATCCAGGCTTTCTGAATAATGGAGCTGGAGTGCTAGATTCTGGCCTCACTGGCTGAAAGGAACAATGAGGACTCTCAAAATCCAGACACTGTCTTTTAGAAGGACCAGGATTGGAATCATATTTCTTAAAATAATTAAGCCCTTTATCTCGTAGATACTGCATCAGAGATCCAGACAACTCAGAATCAGCTCAGACAGGACTCACGGAGGCCTGATCCATAATGGGTTCTGTCGGGTTGTAGTCCTCAGAAGGAACACGATCTGAACTGCCCTGGCTGTCCCAGTCATCCAAAGGGATGAAGTCATCAATGGAGAAGTCGCAGATAGCTTTAACATAGAATAAAATCTATAAAAACATTGAATTAGGTAATTGGTTGTTTTCTAGTGGGGGGGGGGGGGGGGGGGGATAGTGGACCATGTACTGTATGTGTATGCGTCTTGTTTGATTTTCCAATAAATAAAAGACAGATTTTGATTTGTCTGTTTATGATTTTAGAGCAACAGTACAGGTTTTTATCTTTCTAACATCACACATTTTACCTCCATTTTATAGCAAACAAACATAAATACACCAGAAAAGTCTAGATATATAACATTGTGCTACTTTTTTTTTTTTTTTTTTTTAATACAGTTTTAATCTATATTTATAGGACCACAGAACGAGTTTCAGGAGAAAACTACAAAACCCATCAAAACGATCCGTTGCGTCCTTTAGTGACGACGTCATCAGGCTGCGACCCAAAACATCCGGTTATGGTTTCAGCGTTTCGGCGTCTTTGTTCGCTGTGAGGTTTGTGCGCGTGAACACACTAATGTTTAATGTTTATACAAGTAAAAATAAACGTATGGTTTGCTTAATGATAAAGTTTTGCGATATTTAATGAGAATGTAATAATTAATTCGACATTTCAGAGACTAAACTGTGTTTAAAGTATTGCTAGCAAAAGATAGCAACTAGCCTGTTTGTGTGGATTTTATATAGATGTGGATATAAAGAGAAATCTACAGTTAAACCTGGTATATAATTAATGTGAGTGTGTAATTTGTTAAAAACAAAAATAGTTATTACGGGTCTCATTCTGATCATATAGTTTCCATAGGGAATAAGTGTGTCTATTGTTATTATTATTATTGTTGTTGTTGTTATTATTATTGTTATTATCCAGGACTTCTCTATGGTGATGGACGGCAGCAGTGGGACGGACGGACAAGCGAAACTTTCAGCTCCATCTCGCACCAAGAAGCCCGACAAGCCCCTTTACATCCCCAAGGGCTGGCAGGGTGGAAACCAGCCTCAGTCGGGAGGGGATAAGAAACCTAAAGGTAATCGACCCCGGTACACCGATAAATCCCGGAGATACAACCCCAAGAACAAGAAGGAGAAAAGCGGAGGAGATAAGATAGAACCCGGGGATGATGGGTTGACCAAGAGCGAGGACAAACCGAGCGCCGAGGAAGGAAGGAAAGAGAAAGATGAAGCCGGCGTGGAGGAGGAGAGACGAGACGAGACTGGAGAAGACGCAGGGAGGGGGTTGTGCGCTGAGGACACGACGAGTGAGGTAGAGGAAGACGAAGGACGGAAAGACAACAACAATGAGGAGGAGGAGGAGGGTGATAACTGGGATGCGTTATTCACTGACGATGGAGAGTGTCTCGACCCGCACCTCCTGGAAGAGGTTTAACACTTTATATCCAAACCCCAGCGTGTACAGTGTGTGTATAATGTGTCACGCAGTGATTTTTGATTCAGCACTTCCTGTGTTTTTATTTTTCAGATGTCTGAGAAAGCGGGACAGAGCAAGGCGTCGGTTCAGGAGTCCCGGTTCGACTACTATAACTGGTCGCCAGAGGACGACGAGGTGGAGCTGCGGGAGGACGAGCTGTCTCATATCGTGGAGATCTACGACTTCCCGACCGAGTTCAAGACGGAGGATTTAATACGAGCCTTCTGTGCCTATCAGTACGCTGTGTTTACTACTGCTGAATCCCTCAGGCTGTGTTCTGATCATGTACGAGTCACGGACTGACGTGTGTGTGTGTATGTTACAGACAGAAAGGCTTTGATATAAAATGGATCGATGATGCGCACGCTCTCGGGCTTTTCTCCAGTCCCATAGCAGGTGGGTTTAAAAAAAACAAAACACTGTTTCTTCGGAGTAGAGGTGTGTGTATGTGTAGTGTTTCTGTTCAAGTCCTTACATTATATGTTATTACAGTATGTCTAATGTATTTACAAATAATAATCCTGTGTGTGTGTGTAGCGCGAGACGCTCTCAGGACCAAACACCCCATGCTGAAAGTTCGTCCTCTTTCCAAATCCTCCTCGGCCACCAAAGCCAAAGCGCGTGCCTCCTCAGGTACACACCCCTGTCTCTGCTTCCTGTACGCCCCATAAATATTCACACCCACCTTTTAAGCATTTTTTTTTTTCCATATGAGCGACCAAACCGAACACCAGCTAAAGAAAGCATAGACTTATGGGTTTATTTGCATTTTGTGCGAGATTTATTGAAGACGTAGCACCAGGGGGTCTCTAGAAAGTTACCAAGGACGTTAGCAAGAAAAAACGGAGCCGCTTTCAGTTTGATTCAACAGGAATCATAAACTAAGGTTAAGTGAGGTTTAATGTCGATTTACACGTCTTTTCTAAATGTTTTGATTCGTTTTTATAAGGAAAAATATAATTAGAGTGTTGGAAATTGGTAATACTGCTAATATATTTTAAAATAAGATAAGATATACCTTTATTAGTCCCACAATGGGAAAATTCCTATGTTACAGCAGCAGAGAAAAAAATGTGCAAATATGAAGTAAAGACAATACAATACTTACACTTTCAAACAAACAAAATGACCAGGGGGTGAATACTTACGCACTCAATATTTACGCTTCTGCTTGCGAACAGTTTTAAATATTTAAATGATCTTGACCCACTTCGGTATCCGTATCGACGAGGCGTGATCCGGAGCTGGTCTGTAATTAACAGAAGAACATGTGTGAATTGGAGGAGGGTGTGAATACTTATGCTCAGCACTGTGTTGTTGTTGTAGACTATCTCCTCCCGGCTAAGGAGCGTCCTCAGACGAGTGCGGCTCTCGCACGGCGTCTGGTCATCGGCGCCCTCGGGGTGAAGAGCGCGCAGAGCAAAGAGCAGCGCGAGGCCGAGAGGAACCAGCTACGGCAAGCCAGAGGTCTCACACACGCAACACACACACACACGGACGTATGTTCTTATTCAAAAGTCAGCACACTAATGTGTAATGCCTTCTGATTCCCTTCAGAACAAAAACGACTGGTGGCCAAACAGCGGGACGACGCCTGGGAGGGGAAGTGAAGCTCACACAGCTCGGTCACACACACACGCACACCAAAGTGACATCCTTCACCGCGCTGAGAGTGACATGGAAATACAGGTTTCCATGGCAACGATTATGAAACCATACAGAATGAGTCTCTGAGGGTGTGTGTGAACATAAATAAGGTGCAGGTACACACACACACACACGGAGCTGCATCACCTGACGCGTATGAAAAATTCTTCCCGCCGACTGGAACAGTTTGTGTGGTGATCCCATCACACACATCCCATCCTGAGGCGTTGTCATGGCGACAGAACGGCCGACTCCTGCAGGTGACACTCGTACAGCTGGAGGAACTGGAGGTTCAGGGAAATTAAACCAACACACACTAGTACAGGGTGCAGAAACACACACACGCGTTCAGTAAAAGCCACTTGTTTCTGTTGTTTAAAAGTAAGGTGATTGTGTGTGTGATATTTTCAGGTTTTGTAAATAAGGTTGTTTTATAACAGTCAGCTTTAACCTCGAGACACCAACGCGTTCGGACTGTGTGTATTTATACAGTACCAGTCAAAAGTTTGTACACCCCTTCTAACCTAACTCCATGTGCTTTACTGATTTTTCCTTCTTTCTACACTGTAAAACAATACTGAAGGTGTTGCACAATAATCCTCTTTGAACAGTTGATATTGAGGTGTATGTGCTAATTACGCTTTGTAAATCCTTTATAACGGCTCTGATCTGGTGATTTCTGAGGCTGTAACTCTAAATGAACTTCTCCGCAGCAGAGGTAAGTTTTGGTCTTGCTTACCTTCATGAGAGACTTTCATGGTGCTTGATGGGTTTTTACAAACGCACACGACACAATACTGTTCATGTAAGAATTATTGTAACAACTGACTGTTGCTGTTTAAAAAAAAAAAAATCCAGTATTGTTTTAGACTGTAGAAAATAAATCCAAACGTTTGACTGGTACCGTATGAAAACTTTAAAATGCTTTTTAATTAAGCCTTTTTATCTGCCCTTTTGAGCACTGTTGTAAAGACTTGACTGTGATTTGATTATATTAAAAAATAAAATGAAATCTTGGTCTGACTTTAATGTACATGTGTCTTTTTAATGTAACCCACCACTCAGAGAAAGACAAGCTAAGTAGGAAAATCGAATGTCTTTTGATCTAAAGAATAAAAGGTTCATTTCGTGAAGTTTCATTCAAGGGCTCGTTGTACTGCCATCTAGTGGACAACTTGTGTATCAACTACATCGTAACATCACAAGCAGTCAGGTGTGAAAATCCACTGTTGAAGGAAATGTTTATGCACATAATTACCATCTCTAAAAAGTAATTGAAGATCTAGAATAGAAATGTGAAGAAAAAAAATAGAATATATAATAAAAAAAAACCTAGATACAACATTAGTTTGAGAGAATTAACTTCATTGCACGCAGAATATTTTGATTTGTATTCTTTCTTGATATATTAAACAAGTGGTAAATCCAATCTAATGATTCAGTCACGTGATTCTGAGAAACACGAGGCGTCAGGCTGCGGTGTGAAGGCACTAGCGCTGACGTCACTTCCTCAGTGCGTTACCATGGTAACAAGCACCTCGTTATACCTGTCCCTGCGGGAATTTCACACTACGACCATTAAATATTGAATTTTTATTCATACAAATACCATTATAAAACAGTTTAAACGTGTATAACTTGTAAATAAATTATTGATAAAGATACACGGAGCTTTTTTGTTTTTAACAGATTACTTGACTATAATACTTGATTTCCTGATTAAATAAAAATGTAAATTTTCGTGTCCGTTTAGTAACATGTCGTCCTCGACAATATCGATAAATGCATCAATCTTTTTACGAGCTAATTTTCCTTCACGCTCCAGCGAGACGCAATGACCTATGGGATATTCTTCATGCGGTGAACTGAAGAACTGTTGTTGACTCGGTTTGGAATCACACTTAACATGGCTGAACACTCTGAAGTGCACTTCGCAGGGGACTTCAGGCCGATCGGAACGCACCCTTCGGTTGTGACTAGTCACGTGACTCTCAGGAACCCGACACGCGCCTCGAATCCGGGCTTCTGCGTCAGGAAAACTACAAACACTAAAAACCCAGTGATGTTTCACACTTTTTGTTCTATACACATTACAATAAATGACACCGGCACAACAATGAAATTAATCAGCTTGGTGTACTGATCCTCTTCTGCACCTCATTGTCTCATTTCTTCTCTCCATCTCAAGCATTAGAGAACCAGGTTTCTACTCAGCAGCGCCACTTTCTCCCCCTGCTGGATAAGAACTGCACTGCACACCGCTCAAGGCTTTCGGATTTTATTGAAACGTGTTTCAAAAAAAAAAAAAAAAATTTGCTTACACAGTCTTGAGTGAAACGCCGGATCACATTTAATGAGCTTATAAACAAATGTTTGTACACCCTGCTGACTCGGTAGCAAAGTGAACGAAGACAAAAACATTCTGCATTTCGTTTTTTCCTTTTCTTTTTTTTTTTATTTATTGTGAAGGTTTTAAAAACAAGCGGTAAAAAGTAAAAAACAAAAACAACCAAGCGTTCAATATATAACCTATATAACAACGTTATCATCAGAGCTTCATGAACCTGGGAGGAACATACAAGAGGGGCATGAGATGAAATATCAGACATCATGCACACACACACTTGGGCAGCAGTGACACTTAGAGCTCTGGATGAAAGAAGGGGGGAAAAAAAAAAAAAAACACTGGGAATGTTCCAGACTGAACTGATTTCTGTTTATAAAAGAAAATGTTTAAAAAGTCTAAAAACAAAAAAAAAAAAAAAAAAAAAAAAAGTAAAGTTTTAGATGTAGTAATAAAATTATAAAAATAAAAAAAAACAGAAAATAAGAACGAGTCCGTTTTAAGGGAGGTGGGGTTAGCCAGCAATGACTCAAAAGCGTTCCCTTTCGTTTACCTGGTGACAGAGTTTAATCACATTTAGAGGATGAGGATGATGAGTAAGGGAGAGGTAGAGTGGGGAAAAGAAAGAAACAAAAAAAAAAAAAAAAAAAAGTCAGCTACGCTTGGTTTTAGTCCATTTCAGTGAAGATAGAAACTAAGGAGAGGAAGAATGAGAGAGAGAGAGGGATCATTTACAAGGTCGTGTTTGTTCGCGTCCGTTCATCATTCAGGACGAGCGCCGAGGATGGAGAGAGGGACGGGTGGAAGTGGGCGTGGCCAGGTTTACTGCGCCTGAAAGTGCAAAGAAAAATATACGAGTAAATAAAAAAATAAAAAAAAACCTAATTCCTGTGTAACAAGCTTGTATGGCATGTCCGGTGCTGGTTGCCATGGTTACACTAACATTTAATGTAAACAGAATGGGTTGTGTTTTATTCACATTCATGCAGGTGTGTGTGTGTGCGCGGGTGTTTGTGTGTGTACACACCTGTTGGCCCGGCTGCGTGGCTGCAGGAGCTCCGGGGTTCTGTGGGTTCTGGCCGTAATAAGCTGCCTGTTGTCTGTAATACTCCGCCCAGGCGGCGCTGTAGTCAGTTTGTCCTGCTGCTCCTGTCGCTGCTGGAGCGCCACCTGCTGCTGGAGCAGCGCCACCGCCTGCCTGAGCTACACACACAAACACACACTCTGGTTAACTTCTACGATTCTCATGTTGGCGGATCTGGTTAAACGACTCTGCTGTACTCACCCATTTTCTTGTAGTACTCCTCCCAGGCCTTGGTGTAGTCGGGCTGCCCCGTGTTCTGAGCCGCTTGGTTCTGGTCGGCGGGTGCTGGGGCGGCTGGTTGCGCGGCGGGTGCCTGGCCGGGCATGGCGCCCCCACCGGGCTGCTGGTAGTACTGCGCATAGTACGCTGCCCAGGCAGCACTGTGATCTGCTGCGGCTTTACCTAAAACACACACACAGGGGTTTAATTCTACACACCTGGAGTAAGAACCTGAACCAGTCAGTCAGATCAAAGCAGGTCTAACAACAGGAGTGAAGTGATGCTCACTGGGGTCATGAGGTGCAGGTGGCTGCCACTGCTGGTAGGCGTTTCCCCAACCCTGAGGGGGGTACTGATGGGCACCTGGAGGACCGCCACTACAAACACACACACACACCGCGTTACACAACTCTGACTCCATACACACGGAATATAAAATGAGTTTAAAATAGAAATACTCACTGTGGAGGAGCTCCCGGAGGTCCAGGCTGATACGGATTCGGGTTGTAGGGACCCATCGGGCCGGCTGGACCAGGACCACCGGGACCACCTGGACCAGGCCCGGGACCTACAGGACACAGAGGCCCCTACGGAGAGAGAGAGAGAGAAATGAGAACTGAGAATGTTTACCATCTCATACGGAGGACAGAAAAATAAACAACTCGTCTCTTCACCTCGATCTTGTCCTCGATGAGCTGCTTGGCGTGGTCGATCTGCTGTGGGTTGCCGCGGATGGTGAACAGTTTGAAGTTGGGGTCTCCGTTGGGCGGCGGCTGGCGAGAGATCTCCACGAACGCGCCCGTCTGCTGGTTGATGGACTTGACGTTCTCGCCGCCTCGACCGATCACCAGACCGCACTTGTGGGCGGGGATAGAGAAGGTCATCTCGCCGCCAGGGGGACCCCAGTTACCGGGGCCACGCCCCCTGCCACGCCCACCACCCGGAGGCATACCTGCACCAGGAGGACCAGGAGGTCCCTGAAACAGAGAGAGATTTTTATTTGATATCTAGCATTAGCGGCGACACGTCCAGGCATCAATATCCAGATAATTAAAACCGCAATCATCTTCACGATGCGTCGTGATCTTTCTAGAAGGTTCTATTGAATATCTTGCACGCATCATGATACTGATCTAAAACAAACACGTGTGTATAGTATCGGCGTCTCCTCACCCCTCCCCCCTCCTCTCGGACACGGATGCTCTGCAGCAGCTCGTTGATGATGCCGGCTGCGTGTTCACAGCGGTCAGGAGGCCCCATGATGTGAGCCACCTTATCGGGTCCGCTCCCGTCATCTAACACACACACAGGATCAGAATCATGTACAACACTCCGGTTTAAAGTTTAAAGAGAACAGAGGAGAGAGAGAGAGAGAGAGAGAGAGAGAGACTCACCTGGTTTGAACTGTATCCTGACTCCTGCATCATTCTGAATCTTTTTGATCATCTCACCACTTCGGCCAATCACGACACCGACGGAGTGACGCGGCACAGGGACCTGCCAATCACAGAGCGGCGTTATATGAAACGAACAATGCAGAGGGGTCAAAAATTATCCGCACTCTGGCTATAGAGTTTATAGAAAGTCAAATACAGTTGAATGGAGAGCGCGCATCAGACCAACGGAAGATTTAATATAACCGGAGTGCGGATCATTTTTGACTCAAAATAAAATAAAAAAAAACATACAGCTTGAATTGTAGTAATCCTGAAGTAATATCTTTCACATTCACAGTACTCACACACACCTCTATTCCTCCTCCACCGCCGCCGCCGCCGCCTCCTCCTCCTCCACCACCACCTCCTCCTCCTCCTCCCCCCATGTGGGAGCCGTACTCGTTCCTCTCTCCAAACTGATCCCTCTCACGGAGAATCTCCTGCACCATCTCCCTCGCTTGCTGATAGAGAGAGAGAGAATCACTTCCTGGTTCTGTATAAATTCACACAGTCAGTGAGACGGACAGACACACACCTGGACTTTGTAAGGGTCTCCAATGATGCGGAGGGGTTTGTCAATGTTCGGTCCCTGAGACGGATCCTGTATCAGAATCATCTTCACACCAGCACGCTCCTACACGCACACACACACTTTAAAACATGATTGATAACCGAAAGGTGTGTGTGTGTTCCAAGAAACAAGCAGATCGACTCCGCCCACCTGGAGCTGTTTGATGGTCTCGCCTCCTTTCCCGATGACGAGGCCGGCTTTCCCCGCGGGGATGATGATCTCCTGCGTGTGACCGCTCCCGTTCGACTCGTGGAAGGAGGAGGGGGGTGTGCCCCGCCCCCGCGACACGATGTCGTCCAATAGCATCTTGGCTTTCCTAGAGAGAGAGAGACAGGGTGTCAAAGGTGAAGCTGAGGTGAGACGGCGCTCACAATAAATGACTTATAAAAGGAAGACCAATAACTCATACACAGAGAACTGTACAACGATTTATCTTAATAATAAAGTGGACCGAGTGCAAAAGTTTGCATCCTCACTCAAGGATGGTAACTGCCAATACGACGACATCACCGTACCCTGGATGTCGATTCGAGTCTATAAGTATTCAGATTTTAATACAATTTTGTTACAATTTTAAACCCTTTAAAGACGTTTAACCATTATTTAAATGTATCCCGTTACTTAGAACATTAGTTTCCTCCTCACTTAAAAACCCAAAAGGAGCATTTAAACAATACAAACTAACGAGAGTTTAACATCAAACTAGATGTTAAGACTAATTCATTCAGAGTTTGGAGAAAAAGGCAGATCGGGGGCTTTTAATGCGGCATTAAAATGTTTCTGTTGCACCATTTTGAAACTCCTGCGCTCCGTACAGAAGGTTTAATATCTGAGGCTGATCAGCGTCACGGACATCACACTGAAAAGTCCATCAGTCCATCACTGGGAATAAGTGATATATATTTTTATTTTGGAGTCAGTGTGGCGAAACGTAAATTAGAGATATTAGACAATGAGATATTGACAATGAAAGATAACTGAACAGATCGCCCGTCCCTGCCCCCCCCCATCGTTTTTAATTAAAAGTCACAAAAAACAGTACAGTTTTCTACAAAATGCACAAATTTATAGAATTTAAAAAAAAAAAAAAAAAAAAGGGAAAAAATTTAATCTACAAAATTACCGCTGAAAAGAATTAATAAATCTAGAAGCTGAGCCTGAGGTCCATCAGCAGGGCACTTCAACACGTTTCAATCACTTTTATACCTCACGGTTTACACCCTGTAATCTCTCTCCATTTATACGCTTCTATTTTAATGATATTTTGTAAATATTGTTCCCCCCCCCCCTGTATCCCTCTTGTATGATATTTTCACCGTATTGGAATCTTTCTAGGATCACGAACGTTCGAGTCATTGTTCTCCTGAGCGTGGTTCTGTACGTGACAAATGAATTGTGAATTTCTCTCTGTGCGTGTGTGTGTTTTTACACGTACTGGATGGACTCGTGAGACCCAGTGAGAGAGACGCTTCTGTCAGGTAAACCTCCACTGTCTGAAAAATACAACACACTTTACACTTGTGCACACACACACACCATTATCCTAAACATGTACATTCACGCGAGTAAACACACACACCTGGAGCGATCTGGACCTTACACCCCGACTCCTGCTGGATCTTATTGATCTGCTCTCCTCCTCGACCGATGACTGTAGAGCAACACACACACACAATCAGCACTGGACCATACAAAGGTGGACACCTGCCTGTATCTCTGTGTGTGTGTGTGTACTTACTGAGGCCCACCATGCCATCAGGAACTCTGTACTCCTCTGTTAAGGCAGAAGGACGTCCACTGGTGACGAAGAAAAAGAGAGACGAGTTATAATTCAGTACAGTGTGTGTGTGTGTTTATGGGATGTTAGGAAGGATTGTGTGTTTTTTGTCCTTAATGGTCTTACCTCTGCTGAGAGAGAGCAGCCAGCTGAGCGCTGATAGCTGTGAACGAACACACACACACACACATTTAGTCCACATATACATCACACACACAGTGTGTGTTTGGGATCTCAAGAGTCGACGTGACATTTATCTTTCTATAAGATGTGGTGTAGTGCGTGGTGTGTGCTGTACACTTCCTCATCAATGAGCCGTTCCTATAGCAACAATACCACATTAAAAGACAATTAGTGTGTGTGTGTGTGTGTGTGTGTGTGTGTGTGTGTGTGTGTGTGTGTGTGTGTGCATAAACACTCACAGAGCGCTGTAGCGTTGTCCCGGTCGCTCTGAGGAGCCATCCTCTTACTGTCCGGCTGATCTGAGGACGGAAAAAATAAAAACAGCGTCAAACACAGAACACGTGGCTAAGTTTGTGTGTGTCAATCACTGCGTGTGTGTGTGTGTGTGTACCTCCGTCCTCCAGCGATCGTTTCTGTGCTGAGAAAGGATACCCCTCGGCGGATACGCCACCGTTATTGCTCACAGGTCCGACTCCAACGTCTCCACCGATCTTCGCTGCAATCTACAGAAGAAGGGGAAAAAGTTTTTTTTCCCCCTCAGTACACACTTCTGAGACAACCCTGGACAATACATCAGTCCTGCGATAAACAACGTGACGATACACTTTTTTTTTTTGTTCTTTACATTAGACGACTCGATACGCCTCACTAGGCCTCGTTTAAACAAAAAATGGAGGGGAATTTTTTTTTTATTGTTTTCTGGAAATCAATCTGAACGTCTAAACATGACTGAAGTGGATTTTGCATGTGAATCACCAGGAACCTGATACGATATCACCACGATACCTCGGTGACGAGTCAATTAAGAAACTGTTCAGTCACAACTCAAAAGTTTGGTACTTTAGCAGCTTCAAACGCAGCACGTTCCTTATAATGTTCGTTTTCTCACTTATAAACCAACCGCAGCATTTAAACACCATCATCTAACTTCAGAAAGAAGAATTTAAATTTAACCAGACGATTCCCGTGACTGGCCGATCGACTGGTGCGTGACCATTACAAACGCAATAAAGCATTTATAAATAGTTTTTGGAGTCGATACACGAACCAAGAACACATCACATTCAAAAGAATCGCGATTCATAACTTAATCGGATTAACATCCAAAATATTAAATTACAGATTTGAACTGATTTAAAGTCATCACGAGTGTTCACACCGGAGTTTGTCCCTGTGCTATTCCTAATGAAAAGGCATCAAGCACTTCCACTAGTCTAGGTTTTTAAGTAGATCAGGAGTGTGTAACATTACACACACTGCAGTCAGACACTCTGCCAGTCTCGAAAACCCAACAGGACGGTAGGTTTAAGTGATTCTGCAGTAATGTGGAGTAAATATTTAACAAGTTTAAAAAAAAAAAAAAGGCCCACATTTCAATGTAACCCTGTAAGAAACCAGATTTGTGATGTGACGTTCTCACTGTGGATTTCGCTCACGGATCGGTGTAAATAAGGAAGGAATAGAAACAAAAGCAGGGCGCTCGTTTAATCACTCTGTAATCATCAAAACCCTCCCACGTTATCTGTAAAGTGCTCGATCGGACAGGCGTACAAACGGGAGACAGGTTTTTACAAGATTTTACAATCCTGGTTGTATTATGGGATTGCCATTTACAGCGGCACCTCGGCATACGAACGACCCGACTCACAAATGTTCCTTAAGAACTAAAATGTTTAAAGAAACTTGCCTCGGCATACGAAACACTTTTGCCGTACGAGCTGAAGTCGCGCGTACGTCCGAGAGTCGGTCAAAACTTCTCTGCATCAGTGGAAAGAAACTTAATTTTTTTTGGTGGGTTTTCACATTTTGTGCGAGATTTAGTAAAGACATGGCACCGTGGGTCCCAAAAAAGTAGCAGAAAGAAAAGGGAGCTGCTTTCCAAGAGGAATAATAAATTAAGGTTAAGTGAGGTTTAATGTCTAATTATTTCATATTTTACTTAATTAACATGTCTTTTCTATATGTTTATATGCAATAATATAATAATAGTGTTGGTATTTGGTAATATTTTTGGGTGGTTGGACCACATTATCGTATTATATTAGCGTTTCTCAATAAAAAATTTCGCCTTAAGAACTCGCCTCAGGAACGTGTTAAATGCTCATGTCGTTGTACCGTATGTGTAACAGTTCAGTCTATGTTGGACTGTATGACGAAGGTCCTAGAAAGCACAATGACTAGATTCTGTCGTACTTTGCAGAGAGACAAGAGACAGCTTTGTCCTGCCTGGACTACAATCGAGTTGTGACCACGGCCAGTCAATAAACTTGAGAAAATGCTGAGCTAAACATCTACAGGTTGTAATTCATCCGCTGTTCCTTTGTCACGCAGCGCTTTTTTTTTTTAGCTCATTCACACTTAAGACGTCTCTCTATTGCCATGCGAGCCTGAGCAGTTTTATTTAGTTATTTTCTTTTTAAATTAAGTTGCATTTTAGAATTGAGGTATATTTTATGGTTTTATTTAGGAACTATAAATAGGCTTTGAAACTTTTGAACCAGAGCTCAAATCTCCAACACTACAAACATAAAATCAACTGCACATTTTTTTTTTTTTACACTTTAAACCGCATTTAGATAAAAAGGCTCACGCAGGTGCAGATTTAACAAAACAGGGGGCCATTTTCTTACAAAAATAATTATAATAACTAAAGAGCGCAAGCTTTCTGATGATCATCCACGGCTAATGCTAGTTTTAAAGATGGCGCAGAGGTTCACTTGTCCCCACACTGAGTACATTTTTTTTTTTAACAAACTATTTTTACATTTATAACTGAGTTGAACCAGTCGATTGTTACCAGAATTGATTGCTTTTCAGTTTGATCAGACGATCAGGTTGAGATATATAAACGACACATTTTATGGCGGTACATTATCAAATGTTGCAAGTGTTAGTATTAAATCTGTGAATTAGTCTCAAACCCACTCATTACACACACTTAGACAAGTCTCAAAAAAACAGCAAGCTCAAAATAGAAAGAAAAATTCACACTTGAGAAGCTTCATGCACTCGTTCAACCCGCGTGCTCACTTTCGAGTTAAGTTTTGAGACTTTTGAGGCGCACGAGGAAGGAAAACGTCACATTTCTTTATGATCCTAAAGGTGGCGCTCACTGAACACCACATATTTACACATGAATTATTTGTTGCATTTGATTTGAAATAATTACGGTGGATGACACTCAGATAAATGTTTAACGCTTGTATTTGAGGTTAGTTTGTATTGTTTAAATGCTGCGGTTTTTAAGTGAGAAAACTAAAGGAACAGACTAGTTTAATTAGTTATTAAACATTTTAAATTTAACCAAAAGAATTGGAATATTTATAAAATCGTGATACTTACAGAACCGAATCAGCACCTAGGTATCGTCATAATATCGTATCGAGAGGTGACTGGTGAGTCCAAACACTAAACAGTTCACACACACAACTCTAGTTTAGATCCACTTCACTGATAAACCTAATCTGTTAGCTTAGACAGCTAACGACGACCTATTTTTACATTTTCCCTCAAAAACAACAAATATAAAGAGTACAGTTCAGTCAGAGTTGAGGAGTTTCACTCACGAGGCTAATCATGGAGGCACACGGCGGGTTTTTGCTAGCTGGACAAGTTAGCTTAGCAATGAGAAATAACTTTAGGTAGATTTGTGTGTTTCTTTACAAAATTGCACCCGTTCTATGGCTAAAGTGAAAATAGGCACATGTAATGTACCACACACACTCTCTCTCTCTCTCGCTGTGTGTGTGTGTGTGTCTTAAAGCGCCTCAGTGATGAGAGAAGGCCGGGCCTGGGTGATCGGACGCGCACGCGAGGCATAACAATACGTTACCTTGCCGCGCGCGAACCACGACCAGCACGCGCTTCCTTTAAAAATAACCGTTTACAGAGCGCGCGCGTGGTGAGCGTGCTACATAGATTAGCTAGCTCGCGCCTCCACGTTTCGCGGCTCCTTTTCTTTTCTTTTTTTTTCCAGGCCGCTCGCTCTCACCTGCCGCGCGCGCTGCACCGCGTCGGCGAACGCGTCCTTCTTTATCCCCGCTGCTCCAGCCCCGGGAGGCGGCGGCACCGCGCTGTACTCCGACATTACTACTGCTGTAGAAAGAGAGGGAGAGAGAGAGACAGGGAGAGGGAACTGGGCCCGTTGTTGGAAGACGAGCGCCGGAGCTGGAAGGCGAACTTAACGAGAAACAACGAAGAAGAAGCTAAGCGCGGTCGCGCCGTGGCGGCACCCGTACGCGTGTTTCTATTGGCTCGCGTTTACGAGTCCGCGTCAAAAACAACCAATGAGAGCGCAGGGTCTGCCTTTGCGTAAACGCGGGCCAATAGAAACGCGCGCTCGGGTGCCGTTTACGCGCACGCAAAGGCGGAGGCGGGCACAAAAAAGATTTCTCTAACACACGATTGGCTTACGGAAAGGTGAGATGAAGCTTGATGAAACCTTGAAGCCTTCCAGCCAATTGTTTCACAAAAGAGTTAATTTCTCGAGGCTTCATTTGCACACGAACCCCCCCTACTGGTCAAAGATGTGTTGGTAGTCATTTGACCAGTACTGTACTGTTTGTGATCCTCTCAGAGCTGTCTTGCCCTACTGTGGGTTGGAAATGTGAATTGTACATAATTTTCATTAAACTATGCATTTTTCTATTGTGAGCACAAGATAATAACCCCTTTAAACCATCTGTTGTTTTTTCCTCCTATTAACGTGTTTGTGTTTGTTTGTAAATAGTGTTTATAAGAGTTCCGTGCCTGTTACATTTTGATCAATGTGACCATTACATTAATATTTCATAATTTCTGTCATATGAGAGGGAGAGACAGTGATGTTTCCCAACTGGGACAATGGTACTCAGAAGATTAAATAATAATAATAATAATAATAATAGTAAGACATTATAGCTTAGTGGATGAGTGCTACTGAGAAGAGGAAAGAAGAGAAGGCAGTGCATGTGCTTGTGCAACTGGTTGTTGTGGGGTGGGGGGGCACACTTTATTCATTTTTATTTAAAAACAACACTACCCACAAACTGTGCACAGATTCCTTTGGTTTATATATAGATGGTGCCAATCCATCGCAGGGCACACTACAGGCAATTTAGGAACACCAATTAGCCTAACATGCATATCTTTGGACTGTGGGAGGAAACCGGAGTACCTGGAGGAAACCCACCAAGCATGGGGAGAACATGCAAACTGGCCGGGAATCGAACCCGGACCCTGGAGGTGCAAGGCAACAGTCCTAACCACTACACCACCAAACGCGCTTCACTAAATAGTTCCTGGATTTCTCCACACACGCCTCGAAGCATCAGCACAGTACGTCCCATCACTGCTGAAAGGTTTTCAGGTAGAGTGTGATGGGTTCAATTAAAAATGGCTTAGATAGAGAATAGAGGTATTTGACATGGTTGATGCGGAAGTGATTTTGCGACTGGTTTGATATTTATTGGTAGTTAAAAGTACTCTTATTTTTTTTTTTACCTTTACAATTTTTATGACTCTGTAAATAAAATAAAAAACAAATAAAAATGTTTATTAATTTACTTAGTTTTAATTCTTAAATGATGATTTAATAATAATTTAATTAATGTTGTGGTGATTTTTCATATAAACAAATAAATGTAAATAACATGGAACATGTTTACTGTATCAATGTTACACACAAACACTGACCAATTAGTTATTTTTAATAACTTAAGCAAGCATGCGTTCAACTTTACACCGTTCTGCAAACATCACTCACGCTCCAAACTCTGTATAATGTATAAAGAACACACAAATACAAACTTTAACCAGAATTTAGTAGAAGCATGAAAATACTACAAATAAAAACAATATGCATGATTTTACAATTTATACTATATATATAAATGATATAATATATAAATGATCTATCACACTCACACTGTGCATTGATGTACACGCTCACAAATATGTTTTTTAAGGCTTCATTGGATATAAAAAGTAAAATCTAAATGTTTTTAGATAACGAAGCACTTCATAAAAGTTCTACACTGAATCTTTCCCACAAAGAGTCCCAACTCAACCAACTTTTGGGTCTCTAAATTCACCAAGTGATGTCATTTCCTATTAAACATCCAGTTTGCATCCCTTATGAAAAGGTCAGAAGCGAACCCTTTTGTATTTTTTGCAAACCCTTTTGCGAACCCTACAGCATTTCAAGAAAAACTCTTCATCATGTAAAGAACCCTTCAAGAACATGTCATCAATTTCTTTTTCTTTTTCCAGAAAAGATTCAGAGTAGAACCAAAAACCATTCAAACAATAATAATAAACATAATAATAACATTATTGTTACAAACTTAGAACTCATAAGTTTTTGTTTTGTTCATTCCTCTGTGTAAACCTTTATAAGCTCTCTGGAGAACCCTGCAGCTGAGAACTTTCCATTACGAAAAGTTTCAAGGTTGACCCGTTTTTAAGAAGCTAAGAACTCTTAATTATACAAGGAACCTAAGACCATCCTTTCTGTTATTTCTTTATGCAGGTACTCTGTTTAGAGATTTAAATTTTACATGGGCTACACTTTCTTTAAAAAGGTTGATGGTTTCAGCACTGATCATTTACAAATCTAATTTAATAAAACTAATTAGGTGTTTATGTACATATAAAGACTCAACGGATATCTCCAAAAGGGGTATTGATGTGCAGACTTAAATAAATAGTGCACTGCAAGACCTGAGCTGTGTCCCAAATCACACAAAGTCTTGAACTAGTGATAGATTTTTAATACTTTGTTATTACAAAATTTAGTAGCATAATACTCATACACACATATGAAATGTCCAGAATTACAAACTGATCATGGCCTTGATTAGACTTTAAACATCTTTGGTTTAGGTCTTGAGGGCTTAAAACATTTCTCTTCATAAAAACATCAGGGTTTGTAATTGTATCCCTGATAACCTGAGGGATGTTTGAGCTCACAGTGTGCGTTTGAGTTTAACTGATCACATGTTAAGACCTTGCTAAAGTTAACATAACCACGATGTAGTTCCACGATATCACCGCTAGAGGGAGATGTACGATCAGGATTTGCACATATCCCGTAATGCAGCAAAATTCCCCCACCTAGCGGTAATCTAGTAAAACTGCAATGGGTTCAAGGATGTGGATAAGTAAATTTGGGTCAATTTATTAGAGAAATAAGTCAATGTTGTGTATACATACAAATAAGTATGTTCATAAATGTATTTAAAATGAGCATAAACTGGACGTACTTCCACCAAATGTCTATTAGATCGCCGGATCAGAATAGCACTGTCCTAATTTGCAGGATTAAGGACACAAATCTTACAAAATAAGTCACACATTTTTAACTTTTGGTTTAATAAAATTAATTTCCACACATATCTGTGTATGCTAGTTCAACCACTGATAAATGGAGTTCGCCTCTGTTTCATGCAAACAGTTTTTTTTAAAAGCTACATTTGCTTAAATTTAAGACAATTTATTATTTTATAAAATGTAAATCTGGGATAATAAAAAATATTGACAACACTGACACACTGTGATCGTCTTTATGAATAAATATGGACGTAAATTGTATTTGTGAATTCGCTTTCTCCTGATGTAGTTCCATGATATAACCACTAGGTGCGACTAGGATTTGCGCGCAGCCCCTGCATATACTGTAGCAATACATACACTCCCCCTAGTGGCCATCTGGTGACACTTCATTGAGTGTGTATATTTAACAGGAATTTTGGTACAGTATATGATTTTAATTAAAAAAAAAAAATTTAAAGCAAAAATCAAAATTAAAAAGTATGTCTGAAACTCTAACAAAATACAACATTTCCAACAAGTTTCACACATCAGAGCAGTGAGGTAAGCGGGGTCAGAAACACTTTTTCCATTGTTTGTCACACTTCCACTCAGCGGTTAAGAAAATAGATCTAGTCTCTTACATATTATAAAATATAACACATGCTCATTTACATGCAAACTTCACACGCATTTAAAAAAAAAAGCAGCTCATGCTCATTTACACCATATTTTCCAGAATATAAACCTTCAATCCGTCTGTCAGGCCTGAAAACTTCTCCTGGTACTGTAGGTCCATCGTCAGCATGCTGAACCTGATTAAAATATACACCTAATCCATGCATTAAACACAACAGACGCAACAGGTTTTTATAATCTGGAGAATATACGGTATATATACAGTATCTTGCGCACACACACACACACTCTTATTACCAAAAATTAACAGACACTTTAGTGTTCATGTCACCTCGTAAGGAGGACAGCCTGTGAGTCTGAATGTGAGGACCCTGTTGATCAACAGCACAAATAAACACCAACGAAATACAGAAATAACACGTAGCTAAATATTTATAGATCACAGTCTTGCTGAAAATCTGTAAAACATCAACGTCAGCCATCATTAGGTTGTTTTTTTTGTGCATATTTAAAATGTAATATACATTAATATCACTGATTAAATAGATTTTTATATTTTATTTTTATTTATTACAAAATGTCCCGAGTGTAGCCCTGATGATTTTCAGTCAGAATGTTCAGTAGAATTCGAGCTTTCATCGTCTCTGGCTTCGAGAGCAAATTCTCTCTTTGGTCAATTCATCTCTCCATCACTGAGAGCATTAACAAGCTTTTCACTTACTCTTCCTTCTTTCTCATCTCTTACTCTGTCTATCATCTCATATAAAGACTGACAGAGACATCCACACAAAGACTCTCCTCAGTCTCTCTCTCTCTCTCTCTCGCACACTCACTCACTTTCCCACCCCTAGTACTTTCCTCATGTGTTCGTACACCACGTAGGAGATGCTGACGGCGGGAATGACCTTGAGGAAGTTAGGCGCGATGCCGCGGTACAGTCCCACCACGCCCTCCTGGGCCATGATGCTGCGGAACAGAGCGAGCATGGAGAGCTGAGGGGCGCCATTCACCGACGCTGAGGAGGAACAACAACGATCAAGTCAGTTCATCCATCAATCAAACAAACCAATCATCAACATATTTATGTGTTCAGTTATTCCGACATCCATCCAGCCAACCATTCATTCAATATTCGGCCAGTCAACCAGCTGTTTATTAATCCATCCACTCATCTAAATATCCAATCATCCATCTAAATATCCAATCATCCATCAATCTATCCATCTAAATATCCAATCATCCATCCATCTAAATATCCAATAATCCATCCATCCATTCATCCACTCATCTAAAAATCCAATCATCCATCTAAATATCCAATCATCCATCCATCTAAATATCCAATCATCCATCCATCCATCCATCTAAATATCCAATCATCCATCCATCCATTCATCCACTTATCTAAATATCCAATCATCCATCCATCTAAATATCCAATCATCCATCCATCCATCCATCCATCTAAATATCCAATCATCCATCCATCCATCCATCCACTCATCCAAATATCCAATCATCCATCCATCCATTCATCCACTCATCTAAATATCCAATCATCCATCCATCCATCTAAATATCCAATCATCCATCCATCTAAATATCCATCCATCCATCTAAATATCCAAATCACCCATCCATCTAAATATCCATCCATCCATCTAAATATCCAAATCATCCATCCATCCAATAATCCAGTCAAGCATCTATTCGTTGATCAAGCTGTCTATAGCTCCTAACCATTCATCCATCCATCCATACACTTTTCCATCCATATTCGTCCATCCATTCATCCATGGTCTGCCAGACATTCATCTTTCTATCCATCCATCCAATCATTCATTCAATATCCAGCCAGCCAACCATCTGTTTATTAATCCATCCATTCAGTCATCGACTCATCTAAATATCCAATTATCCATCCATTTAAATATCCAATCATCCATCCATCCATCTAAATATCCAATTATCCATCCATTTAAATATCCAATCATCCATCCATCCATCTAAATATCCAATCATCCATCCATCCATCCACTCATCCAAATATCCAATCATCCATCCATCCATTCATCTAAATACCCAATCATCCATCTAAATATCCAAATCACCCATACATCCATTAATCCAGTCAAGCATTTATTCATTGATCCAGCTGTCTATACCTCCTAACCATTCATATATTTTTTCCATCCATCTATTCAAACATTCAGCCAGCTATTCGTCCATCATTCGTCGATCATTAATCCATGGTCTGCCAGACATTCATCATTCTATCCATCCATCCAATCATTCATTCAATATCCAGCCAGCCAACCATCTGTTTATTAATCCATCCATTCAGTCAACCATGCATTCATTCATCCATTCATCTAAATATCCATCCATCCATCTAAATATCCAATCAACCAGCCAATCACCCATCCATCCATTAATCCAGTCAAGTATCTATTCATTGATCCAGCTATCTATACCTCCTAACCATTCATACATCCATCCATCTATTCAAACATTCAGCCAGCTATTCGTCCATTCATTCATCCATGGTCTGCCAGACATTCATCTTTCTATCCATCCATCCAATCATTTAGCCTGCAAGCCAGTAATTCAACCAATCCTTCAGCAAGCCAATCAACCATCCATCCATTAAACCAGTCAGCCATCTATTTACTGATCCATCCGTCTGTACCTCCAGCCAGCCATCTATCCATTCAACCATTCATCTAACCATTCAGACAGCCATTCAGCCAAGCATACAACTGTCCAATCATTCAACCAGGCAAGTTTCAATCAAGTGAAGTAACTATTCATCCATCTATCCAGCAAGTCAAACATCCATTCATCCACTCATCCAGCCTTCCATCAGAACACCTGATTGTTTAAAACACTCACTACCAGACTGCTTTGAACACCAATTAGATCCATCTAATTTGTGAACACATTCCACATTATCCTTCCTCATCCAATACATTCTTTCTAAACTAAAACTCATTCCATCCATCCTCACTTTCTCACCCTGTGCCTGCATGCGGGTTCGGACCAGAGCGAGCGGGTACGACGCCAGCTGACCACACGTGCTGGAAACCGTACCACACCCGACCAGCACGAAGACCCCAGGGTCAGCCGAGGCAGAGCTGTGTCTCTGTAACCACACGTTTTTCAGGGTCTGAGAGAGAGAGAGAGAGAGAGAGAGAGAGAGAATAAAGGAGAGGTGGTGATTACACTAACCCGTCTGTTTAACATCACGGCTGACTGATTATAAACACACTTCTCCACGCACACACACACACACACACACACACACACACACACAGAGAGAAAGCCATAAGATGAGCATTAGTGTGTGCTCACCTCGTAGACGGCCAGGTCGATGCCCGCGTACGGGATGATGCCCAGTATGTTGGGTATGTAGCCTTTATAAAACGCCCGCACTCCCTCCTTCAGCAGGATCTGCCGAGCGCAGTCCGTCATGCCCGAGTACTGCCCGGTCTTACGCAGGGTCAGACGCGTCTTCAGCACCTGCACAGAGACACAACACACAACACTCATGCTCGGGCTCCTCATGGTTCTGCTCTAACGATCATTATTCTGGGATTGTTTAAGAATTAAAAAGTACCTCCATGGGGTAAATGATGGTCTGCGCTGTGGCTCCTGCTAATGATCCAGCAATGAACCTCTCATGAACCTTCAGACTTCCTCCGGCTTTACTGCCGTGAATCAGCTGCTTAATCTGCAAAACCAAGTGCACTAGAGAGTCAGGGTGAGAACACGACGTGTAACTACTACACTACACTACTGAAGAGTTAGTGGGTTAGGGTTAAGGGCTAACATAAGAGGGTTTAGGGTTTAAGGGTAAAGTGGACAGGGTTTAGTGCACAGAGTTTAAGGTTATAAGTTTAAGGGTGTAGGATATAGGGTTTAGGGATAAGGGTATAGGGTTTAGAGTATAGGGATAAGGGTTTAGGGTTAAAGGTAAATAGCGTAGGATTTAGGGTAAATAAGTATACACTGACCTGTTCGTAAGCGAGGAACTTGATGGCCGTTTCCGGGGCGATTTTGAGAACATTGATACCGTTTCCTCTCCACAGAGCTCTGACTCCGCCCTCCTTCACCATCCCCCGCAGACCCTTCCACACACTGCCCTTATACAAGCTCTGTCCATGAACCTGCGTGCACACACACACACACACACACACACACACACCATAGTCTGGTATCATTGTGTAAAATTAGCGTGTGCGATATCTTACAGAAAGAAAGTGGACTTCATACATATTTACTTTCTGTGTGTGTGTGTGCGCGTGTGTGTGTGTGTGTGAGCTCTGACCTGCAGGAAGACTTTGAGTCGGTCGAGAGGAGCCGTGCCCGTCCTGGAGACGGTTCCCGCCATGGCGCCAGCCATCAGCTGCCTCCACACGAACCCTGATTTCCGCTCCTTCTCCGAGAACTCGTCAGGAACCGTCAGGAGCTCGCCGATGTCCAGGATCTACACACACACACACACACACACAGAGAGAGAAAGAAAGTGTGACTTCAGAGAATAGCTGAGTGAACTCCATATTTTGTTTGTGTGTGTGTGTGCACATTAGTGTAAAACTGTACCAAAGAGCGTTTCCAGTAGAGGGCGATGTCCTCCATGTTGTGCAGAGGATTAAACAGGAAATGGTCGCGCCACTCCACCCAGTCGATGGTCATAGTGCCATCCTTGTCCATACTGTAACATACACACACACACACACACACACACACACACACACACACACAGGATCTTAATTTAGGTTTAAAAAAAAGCAAGACACTATTCACACCCCTAAACTGAGACACCTCGCTGTTACCACGGCAACAGAACTGGTAATGAAGTATCTGAGGCCGGAAACAGAGCTCTCTTTAAAAAGAAGGTGGAGTCACACGTCAGCTGTATGACAGCTTTATTTTGGTTGCACACACACACACCTCTGGAGGATCTTGTTTGCCTCGTCTAGCGTAACCTCCACTCCTACGTTGTGTAACGAGAGCTGGATCTCTCCAGCATCGATCTCACCTGTAACACACACACACACACACACACACAATTTAAGTTGGATTTTAGGACTATAAGCTCCAGCACAATACCACTGCAGTGTGAGACGCTAACAGACTGCTGACCGTCGTGATTGCGGTCCAGGCTGCTGAACATGAGCCGGAGACGCTTCTCGTGTGCGTGCAGGTACTGCGTGAACTCCTCGAAGTCCAGCTGTCCATCCTGATTAGTGTCTCCTTCCCTCACAATCTGCTGTGGGACAGGGCAGAGAGGAGAGATAGAGGAGGAGAGAGAAGAGAACAGGAGGAGACCCGGACTGGTTAGAAATTAGACAAAGTCTTACTCAATGCAAAGCCAGGTCACATGACCCACCATGAAGCACATCATCAGACACGGTACAGTGTTCCTCATCCTGCATGGTCAAGTATCCATGATTCGTACTGGAAAGGATGTGTGGGTAGAGTCCCAAATCATATACACCACTCTTACCACACCCACTCTTCTAAGTAAGCTCCTCCCACTCTCACAGGTACCAGAAAGTGATGGCGGACAGAGTTCTGGGTTTGGACGAGGACCCGTACTGCTGTGGAGAACCTGCAGACTCCACAAATATACAGAACCCCCTCTCTGTCTGTCTCCGTCTGTCTGGACCAAAACCCTCCATGACGTCACCCACAGGTCATGAAGGACACCTTACTCCACCTCAACCCAGATTCATCCATAAATGGACAGAGTGAACATCACCTGGATGTTGGTTTGGCTACGCCTACGTACCTCAGATACCACGAGATGTTCCGATACCATTTTTTCCCTCCCGATACCGATTCCGATACTTGGGCTCAGGGTATCGGCCGATACCGAGT
>JAQQZT010000010.1:3706030-3716881 GCA_030068275.1 Clarias platycephalus | reverse complement strand
CGTTGTATTTTTGGTCACTTTGTGGTCTGCGGTCGAGGTCTCTCTCTCCTCTCTCTCTCTCTCTCTCTCTCTCTCTCAGACACACACACACACACAGCGGTGTTCTTAAACAGCTGGTTTGTTTAGCTTTACTGTTTTTTTCCTCTCTCTCACACACACACTCCAAACCAGGAAGTAACCTAAACCAATGAAATCACACTTAAACTAGTGGGGTAACTATGGCAACCAAGCCTTGATGAAACCAAGATGGCGTCCATGTTTAGTTTTTTTAAACAGGTGTTATTCAGGTAAAATGAAACACGTGAATGATCTCTAAAGTCTTGCATGAACACCTCTTCAAACATCATAAAGGAGCTCAAGACACTTTATAAACCTGTTATTATCTAAAAGTTGAGGTTTTGTGTGGTTTGGTGGTAAGATGTAGGAACGCATCATGATCTACGGCTCCAACATGAACACACCGTGGACACTCGCTTTGTGCACAGCAGCACTGTCAGACTGGAACTAAGATGGAAACTGGAATGCTTCTGACATTACAGAACTTTCTGGGTGTCTAAATTTATTGCAACTGCTTGGGGAAGATCTATATCAGCGAGTGTGATCGTCATGGGGTGCATATATTTTTGAGCGCACACGGGTTATTTAGGAACTGTTATTCTACAGACATTACGGTAAATTTTGCGCATCTAAGTTTACAGTAACTGCTTGGGGAGGAACTACAGACGAGGCCGTGATCGTCAGGGGGTGCATGTATTTTTGGACACACTATTTTTGGGCACACACTTCGGTCTACAGTCAATTATGGGCGTCTAACTTTATATCAAATCAACAGGGGTGCATATACTTTTGGACATTAAATACAGTATATTTGGGTCAGGTAAAAATATCTAAAATATAGACAAATTCAACTAATATTTATGTCTGTTGTTAGTCTTTTGGGCTGCTCCCGTCGAAGGGTCGAGACCATCCATTTTAATGCCGCTGCCCACATACATATAGAGAATTATACCCGGAGATTTTGGGCACACGGTAGGGTACACCCTAGACAGGGTGCCAATCCATCACAGGGCACACACACTCATGCACTCGTTCACACACAATGGGCTATATGGGAACTGAAATATACAACCGATACTACAGTAAATTATGGGCACTTACTTCATAACAACTGTTTCTGTGATCGTCAAGGTGCATATACTTTTGGGCACACTCATTCACACACTACATCCTGTTTGGGAACTGTAATGCTCCAGATATTACAAAAAAAAACTCTCATTGTTTGGATAAGAACTATTTATGAGGCTGTGACCATCACGGGTGCATATACTTTTGGACATTTAATATATTTGGGTGAGTAAGATAAAACTACAAAAAAATCATATCTATGTATTTGCAAGTAAAAATATTTAAAATATAGGCAAATTTAACTAATATTTAGCCAGTAGCTTATCCTAGGAGACTCTGGGTATTAGGCAGAGTGCACACAATCACACACACACACACACACACACACACTCATTCATAGTGCTAACCACAATGTCACCCAAAAATAGTATTAAGATTATTTCTAGATAAATATTTCAAGTTTATCGTGTTGGTAAGCATTGATCTGTCTGTAGAATAGAACAATTCAAAGCATGACGTTAGAAGCAGGTATAATAATCCATAATTTATATATAACAATATCATAATGGAAAATATTACATGACCTTCCTTTTCATTAGGATACTTACACCTGCACAACTCATTAACATTACATTAGCTTCATTTTAAAACTAAAACAACAACAACAAAAAAACATCTAGTGTCATGAAGCATCGTTTTTTCCCAATTCTCTTATTAAAGTATTTTTTGGGTGTACAAACACACACACACACACACACACCACCTGTTGCATCTGTCATCTTTTAAATTAATTATATACATATATACAGTGACAGTGTCTCAGAGGCAGAAGAACAGCACACCCGCACACACACTCCTGTTCATAATAAACCCACATAAAACAAAAACACACACACACACACCTTTCATGAAAGACCACAATCACCCCCCTATTGTCCTGCTGTGAGTCCAGACCCTGGAGGAAATCATCACCAGTAATTACATTATTGTAAGCATGGATCTGTTTGTACAGCCCTCAGGGAACATCTCCATCCACCACACACACACACACACACACACACACACACACACACACACACACACACACACACACACACACACACACACACAGCACTCATATCTTCCATGTGTACGTGCTCAGTGATGGAACATGAGATAAACAGCTGTATAAGAGACAGCGGCAGGAGCAGAGAGACACACAACGTGCACAAGCTCTCGTTCTGTCTAACGCTCTCTCTGATCGCCACAGATGTGTAAGGGGCTCTCCGCCCTCCCTTCATCATGCCTGGAGAAGTAAGTACTGTAGAGTGTGTGTGTTCTTCTCTTTTTAAGACAGTTGCCTTTATTGCATTATAATAAGTTTTGGTACATCAATATTTACTCCTTCCGACTGATAAGATGTGAACGGAGGAGCGATGTGGAACACTGAGGAGTGATTTTTCTTTATATAAATGTTGTTTTTTTGTCTATATTAACTTTTATTCTGTCATTTTCAGTGTCATTTTCTTCACTATAGTTAATCACTTAAACTGATTATTTTCGTTGCCTTGTACTTGTACATGTGTTATGACAATAAAGTTGAATCTAATTTAATCTAATCTAACTTGATATGAAAAAACCTGAGTGCACCAAGACTGAAATCTGAGTGGCCTATTTAAAAAAAAAAAAAAAAAAAAAAAATATATATATATATATATATATATATATATTTTTTTTTTTTTTTTACTTAAAAAGTTAACTATAGTTCTTCCTTAGTTCTTCACTTTATCAATGTAAAGATCCTCAGATATCAGTAAATATAATCTACTATTTTTACAATTTTAATTTCAATTCTTATTTCAAGATTATATTCTTTCAATTATATTCAATTTTTTTTTTTTTTTTTTTTTTACAATTTTTACAAAAAGTGATTTGGATTTGAAATGTACAAATCATAATGATCAGATAGTCCATGGTGAGCGATGGTGCTGAGGGAAAAACTCCCTGAAATAGGGACAATTGTAAGAAACCTTATAACGAATCTCAGAGATTGATCTGCAGTCGTACTGTGTGTTAGGAGGCTGGAAAGTTCAGTATAAACAGGAGATGTGTTTAAGTTAATATAGAGTTCACTTTTCTGAACTTTATTATCTTTTTTAAGTTTTTAATAATTTTGTTAAACGCTTTGTGTTTTAGGGCGAAGGAGATGAAGGTGAAGCTAACACACCTGACTGAGAAACCACACAAACACAGGTAACACACACACACACACACACACACACGCTGCAGTGGTCAGATTACCGTCAACTATCAGATCTGATCTTTTTTCCCCCCTCTTTATTCACTCTTTACTTTCGTTCTTAGAGCCCATGAGGAAAAAACTCCTCCTGATCTCGAGGCTCTGCTACACAGCAAGGGTATGAATCTTATCTCCACTTTTATAATATTTCCCACACACAGTAATATAAATACTTTTTATTGATCCGAACGATTCTTACTGAATTCCTATTTCTCCGTATTCTCTTCTGTTCCCTGTACGTTCCCCACTCTTGCTCTCTCTCTCTCTCTCTCTCTCAGCGAGTCTGCAGGCGTTCCGCTGGTTCCTGCGCTCTGAGTTCAGCGAGGAGAACCTGGCCTTCTGGATTGCCTGTGAGGAATACAAGTCCATGCCTGAGACCAAACTGTCCTCTAAAGCCCAGAGCATCTACACGCAGTTCATCAACCCTGACGCCCCACAGGAGGTATACGGAGAGAGCAAGCGCAGTAGCTCTGACCTTCATTAAAACATAGCTGTACCGCTGATAATGTTTGGTTAATGTTTTAATGTAATTCAATTTTCCAAACAGCAGGTGGCTCTAAATATCACATGCTGCTGCTTTAAAGATTTGTTGTTTAACCTGTGCCGATGTTGATTGCAGGTGAATCTGGACAGTGAGACGCGCGAGGCGCTGACGGACAGGATGGACACACCAACCACCAACATGTTTGCCGAGGCTCAGCAGCGCATCTTTACCCTGATGGCCAAAGACTCTTTCCCTCGCTTCCAGCGCTCAAACTACTGCGAGCAAACAGTCAGAGGGGCGTGAACCATGACGTCATACTCTCTCTTGCGTTTCTGCAATGTCCAGAAAGCTTGCAATTATAAAAGTGTGTTAATGTAGGTGATAGTTTGCTTTAGCTACGTCTCAAATCATGTACTTTTCATTTAATGAATGATGAAGGATGAAGGACCAATACTGAAATTTCTGAAATTGTACCTTAAAGGACCCTTAGTGCAGGCCGATTGAGTATATTAGGAGCAACCATTTTGACTTGTATAATAAGTACTCATTCCTGTGGATTCTGCTTAATTCTTAATTACTGCAAAGTATTAGCATTCGACTCAAAATATTGCTAATAAAAAAAACATTACACTAACTTAATCACAGACATTAAGTACATGGTGTGTGATTTGAGTCGTAGCCGTGTTGTAGAAGTTATCATGCATGTGTGAGTCCCTCCCTGCATTGGCGTACATGGCCTTAAAATGTAGCAAATGCTAAAGAAGAATAAATATATCCATGAAACTAAGCTTTTTGTGTGGATTTGTTTATGTATTCACATGTTTCACAGATACACATGTACAGTACACACACTCTTCATACACTGAGGTTATTTATCTTAGCTCATCCAATTGAATGTTTTTTTTTTTTTTTTTAGGAAATCCACACGGACATGGGGAGTACATTTGTAACACCACACTGATAGACACTAAAGCCCGAACCCAAACCCGTCACACTGGAGATGTGAAAAAGCAACACTAAGGCAAAAATCTAATTTATTTCTTACTTAAGTGCTGAACGATTCTTAAATAGCTGCAGACATATGAAAAACAAACAAAATAGAATGAAATAAAATTTTAATAAAACAAACAAGTCCACCCTCATCCCGATCACCCTGACTCTTCAAGCTGGATTTAGGACCTGTGAGTTAATCACCAGACCTGAGCGACCATCCTGGACTGTATGGCTTTAAAAGGTCAGAAATAAATGGTGATGCAAAATTATTCAGAGCTTTGTAGATTCTTAACAAAATCTTGAACATTTTCAAATGGCATAAAGTGAAAATAACAATGGCCCAAAAATAGAGCTTTGAGGGACACCACATTATTGCTGCACTTCTGAATAAACAAGAAAATTAAAAATTATATATATATATATATATATATATATATATATATATTTTTTTTTTAAATCATATTATATATAAATTATTTATTTACAATAGATTAAAATGGACCGAGGTAACTGTAACCAAGGAACTTGCTCTTTTCTAAAGAGCTTAATGTTTGGTCTGTGAGCCAAAATCCACTAAATAATGTATGAATAAATTGTAATAACTGACGATTTTCCTCACATTTAACACATTTTTAACTAATTGTGTAGAATTAAATTGTGTAGAATGTTTAACCTATTTTTGTGCCTTTTCCGGTCTGAATGACGCACTTCCGTGTAGTGCTCATACACATCCACACTAATACTAGCGTGCTCAGCAGTATGTTTCGCGCAGGCCCCGGTAACCTTTAGCAACGCTCTGTAGGTCCGTACTACGTAGTGCGGTAGTACGCAGGGCTCCGACATTCACACTGCGGAGTCGCTATGGCGCAGGGTAAACAGAAATTTAAAGCACAGCGGCCCGGCGGAGCGAAAAAACAACAACACAAACCGAAAGGACCGAAGAAAGGGGGTGAGGATGAGCTCTGACCCGTCACACGGTTAATTTAATACTATATAAGGGTTTAAATATACTTCAGCTTTACGTGCTAAGCTAACCAGGCCGCCATATTGGAGCGCGTGCTCGTACAAACATTACAGTTTACTGCTGGTGATGTTCATTTAAATTACATCTAATTTATAATTTTTATTAATAAATACAAGGGTATCTTGCAGAATTATAGGTAATAAATTAATTTTAAAAAACGAGGACGTATAAAAAGTATAATTTATTTTTATACTTGTTTATTTACTTTTTTAATAATAACAAAAATATTATAACGTAAATATATCCTTTAAAGATTTGTATAAATGTAAAGTCTTGATAACTTTCCTGTTTTAAAATAAATTATAATTTCTGTATAAAATTCTTGTAAGCCTGAATTTTTCTTTTACTTTTTTGTTTATAATATTAAATAAAATATAATACAAAAGTATTATTATTCTTATATTTGCTTGCCTGGATTTTAATCACAAATAATAATAATACTACCAATAATGATGATGATAAAAATCAATATTCCTCCCCCAAAAATCTAAAATTAAATACAATTAATTAATTTATACATTACTGTGCAAAAAAACTATAATGAATCCCAGTAAACAGTATTTATTACTATATTACTAATATCAGTTTTATATACAGTATATAGATTATTTATTAAGTTTTACTGAGATCCCACACACAGTTCTCCTGAGGACTTTACCTGTTGTACGGTTTCTTATTGGTGTGCAGGAATGTTTTTTTTTTTAAACTGACTTAATCATAGAGTCCTAAAATTAATTAAAAAATATCTATAACAAAGTTTGTAGTAAAAAAAAAAGAAAAAAAAGGCTGTCTAAGACTTTTACACAGTACTAGTTACTACTACTACTACTAATAATAAACTGGTGTGTGGTCTGATTTGTACTAAATGTTAAACTTTGTGTTGTTTCTACAGGTCGGATCATCGCCCCGAAAAAAGCTGCAATAGTTCAACAACAGAAACTTAAAAAGGCAAGTTTCTTAAAATAATGTGTGTCAGAATTCATGGTGAAAGAAAAGTGAGTTAGAAGAATAAAAGTAAGTGTAACTTTGTGTGCGCTGTCTGCGTTAGGGTCTGGAGGTGGCCATCAGGAATAAGATTGAACATGAGGTGACTCAGAAAGCCAGCAGCTCGTTACACAAGAGGCTGAGTGTCCTGAAGACCCCTCAGGGTAAAGGAGGAGCAGCAGGAAGCAGCAAATCCACCACCGCTGCACCCTCCAAATAACTGCCCCTACCCCTGAAACTAAACCCTACTTCTGGGTGTCATTCGCTGCATGACCACTAGGTGGTGACAGAGCCTACATCATAGTTTGGCAAAAGAATGAAGTCACACCTTTGACTGTGTCGAAAATTGCTCATATCAGCTGTTATTTCTTTAGATAAGAATATTTATCAGTAAATGGAATATTATTAACATGACTAATATTAGCAGTTCGTTCACAGGACTGTATGTATCAGGTGTGAGTGGATAAAAAGTTCCTTCACAGATCTTTGTTGCTTTGTTTTTATAGTACATTCCCAGGAATGATAAAACCTTCTTTGTGTAAACTTTACCTGTTTAGTCTTTGCTGTCAGTTAATATGGCTACAGAAATATTTAATGAAATCATCCAGCGCTTTAATTAATAAAAAATAAAGACAGAAAACATCAACCATTTACAACTTGGGTTTATTTAAAGTGACTTTTCCATTAAAAAACAAAACAAAAACAAACATCGAGCATGCCATCAGGTTTCTCCTGTCAGTCCTACGGATGTCTCTCAGACACACACACACACAAGGCTGTAAGTCGGTCAGAGGAGAAGTAGTCTTTGATGGAAAATCAAAAGTAGGCACTTTTGATCGAGACAGTGCTGTGGTTAAAAATGGCTGAGCGTTCTCGCGCTCCAGTCTGTTTTTTCTTAATGCTGTGAACATCGGAGGTGAAAAAATACAGATCTGAATACAGAAAAACATTTCTCCAACCATCTGTCTGTCTGTTTCCAGTCCATGTTTTATTAGTGTGTTTTCTTGTTTTTTATCAGAGGATGACAGTTGACATTTGTATATAAAATGTGCCCAAAGTTTAATATGAAAGCAATAAATAAAAACATTAGCTACTAGCTGCATGTCTCTCTCCTGATGGGTGAAACTAAGGTCATAATATCTTAATACGAGTGAGAGCCTCGACTTGACTGAGATGGAAGGCCCTGCCTCCTTTACTGGGACTGCCTCAGAGGCCACGCCTCTTTACCATAATAAATACTCAACACCCTGACTGCGACCGGGCGTCGTGGGTCAACAGCTTTAAATTAATGGCTTGATGAGTTCCCAGAGCAGCATTTATAAAAACATGGAACTGTCTTTGTGAACAGTTGCATTCCAGAAGAAGAGAAGAGAGCTTTCGAGGCAGATCATTTGTGCATGCTTAAGATAAAGCTGCCTTATTTATAAAGCCTTCTCAAATTACATAACTTTACCGGACGATCTTAAAAGTATTCGAGACTGAGACGTGTTGGTGGAGGAGGCGTCCGTGCCGACGCAGGTGGCGTGAAGCTCAACTTAAGGAAAGCATTAAACCTACTGCGCTGATATAGATCTGTTTAGGGACGATGAAGATTTCAGTAGTTATAAAGTACCGGTTTGGGTGTACATCTATAACGAAACTGATGATCTTAAGGGTGCTTAAATTTATGACTCATTCCGAGACTGAAGGCTGATGCCGGCACACGTCGGTTTCTTGGTAAAAAAAAAAAAAAAAAAAAACGTGACCTGGTATTACAGCTTGCCTCCAAAATCGAACAAAATAAGTATTACGGTGTAGGGAAGGGAATAACCAGTGGACCAGTCGTTAGCATCACGGTACCGATTCGTTCTTCACTGCGGTTCTCTAAATATTACGATTTTATAAATATCACGATTCTATATTAATTTCTTTTTTAGATTTTGATGAATTTCTGAACAGACTTAGCAAATAATTTACTCCTGCAACACACGACACTGTGCTGCCTGCCAGTGTACAGTATGAACTGTTTAGTGCAGTTTATACAGTCCCCCTGCTGGATTATAGAGGAACTGCAACATTTTACAACGAGAACCCCTAATGTATGAATAGCTTAGTGCACTCCCCCTGCAGGATTATAGAGGAACTGCAACATATTTAGCTACCTCAAATGTGGACATACTGTATATACATTAAATATAATTTTTAATAATCCACTGCCACACAAAATTAATCATGATACGAAACCAAACCGATTTCTTTTCCGCGTCTCTATTAAGGTATGCAGTGGTTTCTACACAGGAGCTTCACGAGTGACGCAGAGGAGAATCTGGGCCTTGGTATAAAAATACTGAAAGGGTACTTCATGACATTTTCAAAAGCCTTTCTGAATAAACATGCTCGTGTCCCTCACAACCCTTTCTTATTATAATGTTGTAAATAATATTATTATATATATATTAAAAAAATCATTCAGTAAAATCAGACAAGAAGAAGAAAATAAATTATCAAAGTTTACATTTTAAACCCACTGATGCATATATATATATATATATATATATATATATATATATATATATAAAAATAAAAGCAAAAACAAACAAAAAAAATTTATTCAGTTTTATTTTGTAATCAATAATCATTCGACAGGATTGCACACGAGTGTAGAGCGGTGCCTCGCCGACAGCGCACCATGAGGCACTGAGCTAGAAAACCCCGACAGAAGGAGAAAGTTCCCGCCCACAGAGAATCCCATAGCTTATCCTGATTGGTCACTTGGATGTGAAAGTCTGATTCTTTCATGCTCCAGGGAAAAAAAACAACAAAAAAAAAACCACACACAAAGGCGTCACAGCAGTTCTGGACGAGGAGGTAAAAAGTGTGTATGTATGAGAGAGAGAGAGAGAGAGGTCTTGTTTTGCATACAAGTGTTCACCTCCGGTATGACCTCTGACCTCATACACTCTGGGAAGAGGAGAGAGGAAGTGAGAAAGAGATGGAGCGGGTCAGATGAGATGAGATCAGACCCGATGGGCCGAGCCGGGCCGGGCCGTCCGTCATCACCTCTTCTGCTCCCAGATCTCGGGCATGTTCAAGTCCATGCGCTCGAGAGATCTCAGAGCCTGAATGTTCTCCGAGTAGAAGGCCACGTCCACCACCATCAACCTGCGGGGGCGGGGCAAAGGGTGTCACCGTGAGAACCCGTTACTGACGCGCGGAAGTGTGTGTGTGTGTGTACAGGAAGTGTCTCTCACCCGTGCTGTGGTCCGCCGTCGTTCACCACCCCGAGCCGAGACAGCTGCCTCTTCAGGTGAAGCTTGAAACTCGCATTGATCCTCAGGAACAGCATCTACACACACACACACACACACACACACACACACACACACACACACACACACACACACACACACAGCCAACATGAATGTAAAAGCTTCAAAAATCGTGAAGAAACCCAGTGAAAAATTAAGCTCACCCTCCTGTATGTGTGTGTGTGTGTGTGTGTCTCACCTGAGTCTGTTCCTCAGGGAGGAGCTCATGGATGGCCTCGTGCATTTTGGCCATCTGCTTGCACAGATTACGGAAACACAGTGACGGCATCGGGGCCTTTACTTCAAACTGCAGAGAGATAGAGAGAGACAGAGACGAAGAGAGAGAGAGAGAGACAGGGAGAGAGAGACGGGGAGAGAGAGAGAGAGAGAGACGGAGAGAGAGAGAGAGACAGAGAGAGACGAGGAGAGAGAGAGAGACGAAGAGAGAGAGACGGAGAGAGACAGAGACGAAGAGAGAGAGACGGGGAGAGAGAGACGGGGAGAGAGAGAGAGACGGAGAGAGAGAGAGAGACGAAGAGAGAGACGCGGAGAGAGAGAGAGACGAAGAGAGAGAGACGGAGAGAGAGAGAGACGGGGAGAGAGAGAGAGGGCGAGAGAGAGAGACACAGAGAGAGAGAGAGAGCGAGAGAGAGAGAGGGTGAGAGAGAGAGAGGGA
>JAQQZT010000010.1:3616017-3640243 GCA_030068275.1 Clarias platycephalus | reverse complement strand
CATCTCCACATCATTGCATTCAGTTTTTATTCACAATTTGTTAAGTGTCCCAACTTTTTTGGAATCCGGTTTGTAATTCATCAGGATATAAAGGTCTTTTCGTTAGACTGAAAAAGAAAAAAGAAAGAAAAACTATTTTGTTTTTATTATTGTATATTAATGTAGTCTTGAGGAATAGTTCTCAGCGCTTCCTGAAGTACTTTTTTTGCGTTCATTCTTTTTTTTTTGCTCTCACGATCAGTCTAGTCCCTGTACCTGAGCAGTTTCAAATTAATGTTTTTTGTTTGTTAAGTCACACAGTTGAATCATTCGAGCATAAAAATAATCTAACTTAAGGGATGAACCAGTGAGAAACAGGTGCAGATGATGACAGATGATCAGGTCGGTGATTAGAACTGCTGATGCTGAATTCTGGGGGGTTCTGGATAAAAGCCAAACATCAAATTGTAATTGTAAATGTAAAGTTCGCTGCTGAGGTTTAAATGTTTAAATTGTATCTTTAGGCACTTTGCAGCCTGTCACAGTAAAACGTTTGTTCCCCATTTTTTTAAATTTCATTTATACAATTTTATTTAATTTATTATAAAGAAATAGTGTGTGTCGGGGGTTAGTTATCTCATTCCAGTGATTTAGTTATAGGATTCCCATGCCTCTGGTATTTCATATCTTTGTCGCATTTATCTAATTAACATAACATCTCATTCTACTGCCTTAGTTATCTCATTCTCATGCCTTAGTTATCTCATTATCATGCCTTAGTTATCTCATTATCATGGCTTAGTTATCTCATTCTCATGGCTTAGTTATCTCCTTCCCATGCCTTCATGACTTAGTTATCTCATTCTAATGGTTTAGGTATCTCTTTCTCATGGTTTAGTTATCTCATTCCCATGCCTTAGTTATCTCATTCTCATGGCCTAGTTATCTCATTATAATGGTTTAGTTATCTCATTCTCATGGCTTCGTTATCTCATTCTAATGGTTTAGTTATCTCATTCTCATGGCTTAGTTATCTTATTCCCATGCCTTAGTTATCTCATTCTCATGGTTTAGTTATCTCATTCTCATGGCTTAGTTATCTCATTGTAATGGCTTCCATTCTCATGGCTTAGTTATCTCATTCTCATAGTTTAGTTATCTCATTCTCATGGCTTAGTTATCTCATTCTAATGGCTTCCATTCTCATGGCTTAGTTATCTCATTCTAATGGTTTAGTTATCTCATTCTCATGGCTTAGTTATCTCATTCCCATGCCTTCATGACTTTGTTATCTCATTCTAATGGTTTAGGTATCTCTTTCTCATGGTTTAGTTATCTCATTCCCATGCCTTAGTTATCTCATTCTCATGGCCTAGTTATCTCATTATAATGGTTTAGTTATCTCATTCTCATGGCTTCGTTATCTCATTCTAATGGTTTAGTTATCTCATTCTCATGGCTTAGTTATCTTATTCCCATGCCTTAGTTATCTCATTCTCATGGTTTAGTTATCTCATTCTCATGGCTTAGTTATCTCATTGTAATGGCTTCCATTCTCATGGCTTAGTTATCTCATTCTCATAGTTTAGTTATCTCATTCTCATGGCTTAGTTATCTCATTCTAATGGCTTCCATTCTCATGGCTTAGTTATCTCATTCTAATGGTTTAGTTATCTCATTCTCATGGCTTAGTTATTTAATTGCATTGTTTTAGTTATCTCATTCTCATGGTTTAGTTATCTCATTAGTTATTTCATTCCCATGCCTTAGGTACTGTATCTCATTCTCACGCCATAGTTATCTCATTCTCATGGCTTACTTATTTCTTTCCCATGCCATAGTTATCTCATTCTCATGGTTTAGTTATCCCCATTCTCATGGCTTAGGTATCTCATTCTCATAGTTTAGTTATCTCATTCTCATGGCTTAGATATCTCATTCTAATGGTTTAGTTATCTCATTCTCATGGCTTAGTTATTTAATTGTCATGCCTAAGTTATCTCATTCTCACGCAATAGTTATCTCATTCTCATGGGTTACTTATTTCATTCCCCTGCCATAGTTATCTCATTCCCATGCCTTAGTTATCTTCTTCTCATGCATTAGTTATTTCATTTTAATCCCATCCTTTAATTCTGAATTTACCTCTAATTTCCTATGCCTTAAGCATCTCATTCCAATGCTTTGCCACATCCACATGCTTTAGTTCGTACTGTAACGCCGTACTTACGTCATTCACATACCTTAATTATCCAATTACCATACCACAATGGATTGTCTACTCACCTGCTTTACTACGTCATCGCTGTAACTAAAATGATCTCGTGCTTACTTTATCACACATGACTTTAATAAAGATATTAAGGGATGTAGAGACAAATTCTTACGATCACAACAACAACAAAAACACTACTACTACTAATAATAATCCACTTATTTTAAAGTCTGATATAGAAAGTTTAATTCGCCGTGCGCGCTCACCTGGCCGTAGTGCGCATGCGCAGCAGGACGTGCGCTTTCCCCAAACACTTCCTGGTGCGCGCGGTGCTGGCCGTGGTGGTTTATCATCCCTCAGACTTCCCGTTTCAGGGCTGCTCTCCGACACAACAAGTGTGTGTGTGTGTGTGTGTTCAGCACAGCCGCCGCGGACACCTCAACACACATCATATATCACAGCCGATACTTCTGTATAACTGCGTGTAATCATTCTAGGAAAGGAAGAGAGAGGAGCGCTAGCTTAGCTAACGCTAACCGAGCAGCCGGCTGTGTCTCAAATCACTTGTACCTTTTAGAAAATGACGCGGATTTAACTTTTTTTCTTTTTACTCCTGGAACATGGGAGTGTGGTGTGGCGAAAGGACCCTTAAGGTACGTGGATGTATCTGCTCTGTTTCCTCACTGTTGTCCCTCAAGCTGCCGGAGAGCCTGCTAATGTTTGTGAGTTAGCATTGGACAGGGTTAGCATTAGCCTGGAGATCTGGGATGATGAAAATAAACCGAGCTTGATTGTGTAAGGACATCTTTTAGTCAAGGACACCTGAAACTGTCTTGTTGTTTCCACCAGTCGCTCTGTTTATTGTTTGTTTACTGTTTATCCAGACGATACTACTGAAGCGTCATGCTAAGCTAGGCTAATCCTGTTGAACTAACTGGGCTGGGCCCTTTAGCAAACACAGACAGGTCCTAAATCTAATCCAAACAACACGCGCCTACCGGAAGTCATCTTTCATTTATTTAATTATTTATTAAATTTTGTTTGCATCTGTTTTCCAAGAAGTTTCCCCCACAACAGGGAAGAACTTCTGATGGAGTTTTGCCCCCACTGAGCTGCTGTGATTGGACAGGTGGTGTTGATTAGTTCTCCAAAACAGCACGCGTCCGCTTCCATGGTTTCTATAGTAACACGTAGTCGTACGGGTGCTCACTGTTAAGCGCTCGAGCGTGTAGTCACGAGTACGTCCTTGAAAGATAAATGGGAACGTCACGTGCTCGTTCCTGATTGGCTGCACGCCGCGTGTCTGACAGACAGACGGATGACGTCATGTTCCATCAGGACCTCCACTTCTCACAGTGTGTTAATGTTCTGGTGGTTTCTTTGGGGGGATAAATGGGGAAGGCGAGGTGGGGGGTAGACAGGAAAGGTTAGAATCGAGCATGTGACGTTACTACATCTTTCAAGAACTGGGCATTTTTAGACCTTTTTGCATTTCCAGTGTCAGCGCTGAAACGTTTAAGCATAAGGACAATCAGTCAGGAATAAAGACACGACGTAGTTCAGGCTGTAAGAGGAAAATAATCCACCCGTGGGTCGGTGCGATTGACCGAAACGCTGAAGTTAATTATTTCTCCATCACAGTTTGTCAACGATTACAACCAGCCTGCTTTTTCACCCGTTTATAGTAACGTCTATTCTTGCTGAACGGCCAAGCGTGTACAGTCGAGTTCCTGTTCACGTTGTAAACCTTCCATCAGAATCTCCTGAAAGTAATACGCAGCTTGTCGAACCACAAAGTATCCCGAAGAGGTCAGATGTCAAAGAGACTCTCTTTAAAGAAAGCCTTACCATATCAATAACCACACAAGTTTTTTTTTTTCTTCCCCCAGTAAATCCCAGTGAATGGGCTGTTAATAGACAGCGCCCCGATTCAACCCTGTCATTTTTTTTCTCAGAAGTGTCGAGGGACACACTGTAGTGATGAGAGCGTAATTCGTACAACCCTCAGGTGTGAAATTTACTCGCGGTACTAACCGGCGGATCGGGCCGTCACTAAGGTGGTCTACTGCATACAACAAACAACAAATACATATTTGATAATTAACTGAATATTTTGATTTATTTATTGATATCTCTATTCATTTTACATTTCAGAGATCCGACCTACTAATCCTCACCTCCATCTGCCCAGACAGTAGTTAAAGAGTAAGACGAAGTATAAAACATAAAGAAATAAACACTCTTTAAGTAGAAAAATGGCAGTGTTTGTCAGAACATGTAGCCTGTAAAAACCAGAGCATTTTTAGCCTTTTTTTTTGCATTACTGGTTAATAGTTTAAAAAAAAAAAAAAAAAAAAAGGGCAGCTGCCCTCCGCTGAATCCGCCTTTCAGTACATCGTTTAGACGGTAGAGAAATAAACGGGAGCGCTAGTTAATCAATTCTCCCAGATAGATTTTTGAAAAATAAAAATAAAATTTTGTTCTCGAGTGGCCCACTTGAGTGTACTCTGTGTGTGGGGTTACACTGAACCTCTAACTACTGCCAGAGCTGCTGTTCTAGAGAATTAATCAACGTCGTACACAAGTCTTTTCCTCGTTTTGTTAAAGCTCTAACCCTTGGTGTGAAAACTCCTGCACTCTTCCCAGCTCAAGGTCACCAGGTTGAAGTGAGCTCCGGTGGTTTCTTTGTTCCGCCCGCTTTAGAATAAATTCGTGCTGTTGACACGGCGGTTACAAAAGGAGTTCCTCGTTTTATTTGTCTTGACTCTGTGCTCACCTTTCCCATGTACAATCACCCAGAGTTGTGCTTTTCCCCCTCGCTCAAACTGTTCTCTAGAGTTTTTTTCTCCTTCTCTCTTTCCGCTCTCCAGGCGTTCACCCGTTATCACGTAATTACCGTCGATCTGAAAGCGCAGTCCATCTGTCTGCGCTCCGTGAAGGATCCTGGTGATTTAATTTAAGCTCGAGAACGAGGCGGGAGTTGATAAATAGACTCGCTGCAGAACAACACTCCGGAGTCAGCGAGACTTCCTCACGAGACGGATCAGAGTTTAACCGAATGCTGCTACTGAGTGCAATAGCACTCGGCGTCTGAGCCAGAACATGACTATTTGACTGAATGTGTGTCTCTCTCTCTCTCTCTCTCTCTCTCTCTCTCTCTCTTTAACAAAGCAGGCATGATTGTTTAAATGGACCTGACTTGGTTTATTTGTGTCGGTCGTGATTAACCAGTCGGTGCATCTTTTCCCAGGTGTAACATCTCGGTTGCCCAATCGCTGTGGAGACGCCATGGAGCCAGACGTCCTCCACATGTACTCGTCCTCTCCTCCGCCTTTGGAAGACGGCGCCGACGAGGACGACGACGAGTTCAGTGACTTCTCCGGCGTCCCCAACAGCGTCAGCTTCTCGGAGTTCGAGACGCCCGCCGGATTCAACCAGCTGCAGACGCTGAACGCGACGTCGCCGCCGGAGTTGATCGGTAACGGCCGGGTCGTCGGGCTGAACAGGTCGGCGGTGGCGAACGGCAGCCAGGGCGACACCCCTGCTTGTAGGACTGTTAGCGTGGAGGAACTAAAAAAGGTCGCGGAGCGTCCTCGTGGGCCTTACACAAACTTTTCAGATTTTCCGGGAAACACCAGGACTGGTCGCGATGCCGTGGACTGCAATGGAGGGGGCAGCGAAGTACTCACGAACGGCTTCGCAAATTTCGACACAGAGGGAACTCCTCCCTTACGGCGTATACACAGGGAAACGGGGCCCTCGGGGGGTCGGCTCGACGACGCGATCCCCGGCGGCATCGATGAGGACTTTGCAGATTTTGCTGCTTTTTCAAATGCTGACGTTCCCGGTCACATCGACGGCGATGCGAACTGGGAGAATTCAAACCACGACGCGAGACTAGCACAAGACAACCAACCACAAAGCGAGGAAAATCACAGAGCTAGCTTAGCTGGCGGAGCGGTGGACAATGACGAGGACGATTGTGTTACAGGGTTCACCTTGTGTGCGGAGGCTACAGATCACCTTAGCAACGGGGACAGGGGTTTCCATGCGGGACCAATGGATCGAGACAATGACCGCGCACATCAGGACTCGAAAACTACCGAGTTTGTTAGCACCGAGCAGCGGATATCACAGAACGGCGTCGGCCAGGACGCCTTGGAGGTCAAGGAGAAGACGGATAACAGGGTGTCGCCCGTCTCCGTGGACGAGCGGGGGAGCAGCGGCGAGCCGACGGAGGAGAAGGGATCCGGGAACGACACGGAAACGGAGACCGAAACGGAGACCTCTTTCGGCCGGCCGCTGTCCACGGAGGCGCTGGAGGAATTTGGGGATTTCAGCACGACGGGTTCGGTACCTTCGCCTCCACTCCAGGAGGAGACCACCACTCCTGCTGACCACAGCCAGCTGGTCGAGGACGACGACGAGGACTTTGGAGATTTCGGCGACTTTGGGGACGCGAGCTCTTTCGGAGGTGCCGGCTTCGATGATTTCAACCAGCAGGGGGCGGCGCCGCACTCTGCACCCTCGCAGCCCGTCAATGCCGACATGCCGTGCGCCGACGAGGACGAGTTCGGGGACTTCGATGCGCACGGGCGACCGGGAGGAGATCGGGAGGAGGAGGAGGACGCGGGGTTTCCGGGGAGCGACAGTTTCGCGGACTTTACTTCTGCGCCTGTCGGTGGAGCTGCTGACGACGACGGCGGTGGATGGCAGGCGTTCGGCGAGTCGAACGAGGAGGCGGGGGAATCGTGGGCAGCATTCGGTCAGGACCAGGGCAAGACCTTCGAGGAGGAGAGCGACGACCACTGGCACGAAAGCCGAGCCGTTCCAGCTGCGCCCCCTACTGACGGTGGTGACGAGCGCAGGAAAGACAGCGTTACGGTATGTTTGATTGAATTCTTTTATATCCTGTTCTTAACATTACAGTTTTTTTTTTTTTTGAAGTGGTGAAGTGAACCGGGCTCAGGATATCTGACACAGCCAGTAGTAGGTTTTTTTTTTTGCTTTGAGGAATGTGGCCAGGCAGGATTGTCTGCCTCCTCAGCACTGCGCTGTGGTCGAGCGGAAACAAACCTCGCAGGTCTTTCCAAAACATCGACATGGTGTAGATATTACCATGTGACATCACCGTTAGTGCCAAGGTTTTTGATAGTGGAGAAGTATTAATAGTGAGTATAGTATTAAAATCTCTCATCTCCTGTTTTTCCTCCTTTCCATTCAGGTGTCTCTTGTCAGCCGGTTAGAGAAGCTGTTCATGGCCAGTTTTATTGACATCTCCTCGCCTCGCCTAGACGAGGACGTTCCCCCTCTTAAAGCCTTCCTAGAGCGTTGTGAAGGATCAGAAAAAAATGTGAAGCAGCCAGCGCCAGTCAGCGGGTACATACACCACACCACACCACCACAACACGCTACACTGTCTCCAGCAGGTGGCAGGCTCTGGGGTTTCCATCTCGGATGTGGAATCCTGAGCCGAACCGCATCGTTAGCAGATGTTTTTTTTTTTTTAAACTGAAAAACAGCTGTGGAGAACATATTGTACTGTTTAAAATTAAAGCCTTTATTCAACTCTGTGTTGCCATGGTGATGGAAATTTAGTGCTGTACTTAATCTCTCTCTCTCTCTCTCTCTCTCTCTCTCTCTGTGTCACATTTAGGCGTGTACAGGGTGTGTGGCTGCAGCTGCAGGACATCCACAACGCCTTCGGTCTGAGGTACCAGTGGGGCGGATCACACAGTAACAAAGCTCTCCTCTGCTCGCTCGGCATCGACACGCGCAACATCGTGAGTCATCATACGGCGCTAGTGTGTTTAGCCGCTAAAGGGAACGTTCACCTAAACCTCAGCATGTGTGTATGTAAAGACTCCGGTAAACCCGAGTAGAATTTCTACTCCGCGTGTCGACGGTGGGCGGAGCCAAACATGGTTAAAGTTTTGAGAATGATCTTAATCAAATATAAATTTTCACAAAGTCTTCTGCTTCAGTGTTTGTTTTTAGATCGCTGTGTCAGATGTTACTCTGATATACTGAAGTTTAATCATAAGTGTCCGAGGTCTTTATTGGCGATTACATTAAGAGTCAATAATTAGCAGTGTTGATCCTTCTTTTTGAAGACCGCTCGCAATGCAATTCTTTGATTCTTGTCAAAATCAACTTCTGGGCCACATCCCGACTCATTCTTGCGTAATCAGATGCCTGTGAGAATTTGTGCTGTTGGAAAGTGGAATGTTGGGATGTTTTTTGTCTCGTTCTTTCATTCATGGCTGTGTTCTGACCCACTCCTGGTCTATATATAAGGAAGAGTTCTTTAACAGAAACTGATTTCCCAAGTGAAAACTCTCTTGATTTTCTTGAGAAAATAAACACTGACTCACTGAGTGGGAGGTGAGTTGATGAGAGAATGCTGACTTCGCAGGAGAAACCTGCCGTTCAGGAGGAAACATTGAGTTAATGATGAGTGAACCCTGGATTAATAAGGAATGCTAAGAACCCTGATTTAACGACGCGACGGTGACGCTAACTAATGAATCCTCACAGGAGAAGCCGGTGTTTGTAATGAACGTGACTACAGCGTGACTCTGTCATTTTGTCCTGGGTCCCTTGAGCATCACAGAATATTAGGCCACACCCACTCACAGTTTTATTGATTTCTATTTTTACCTTTGACTCAATAGTTGTTACATGTTTTAATTAAACATTTTGTCTCTGTTCTCTCTCTCAGCTGTTCACAGGTCAGAAGAAGCAGCCTGTTATCGTGCCCATGTACGCTGCCAGTCTGGTATGAGAGAGGCTTCCTTCATTTTTTTTATTCTTTAAAAAAAAAAAAAAAAAGATTTTCTTTTTTTCTGCTTCTGTCTTATTCCTCTCTCTCTCTCTCTGTAGGGAATGCTGGAACCCACTAAAGAGCCTGTGAAGCCCGTCTCCGCTGCTGAGATGATCGCCTCCATAGCTCAGTCTCCCTCTGTCGCCACGGAGATGAGCGCCTGCCCCGCTGATGCAGCTCAGGTGTGTGCTTTACAGGACCCTAAGTGCTTTATCAGATCTAAAGCTCAGCGTCAAGTTCAATTCAACTTATTCAGTTTATATAGCACTTCTGACAGTGGACAAAGGTCCGGAGGGTAGAGGGGGGTCTGGATCTCAGGAGCGCTGTGTGTAGAGCGAGGGGGACGAGAGCGAGGGGGACGGGACGATTTATTTCTGTACGTTTCAGTCCCCCCCCCGATGTCACACAGAGTAATTACTGATCATCTGATCACTGGATGGTTACAGAAGCAGCCATTTTGCAAAACCAGAATCACTTCTCTTATCACATTTCCTCTTTTTGTTGTTCAATATGTTACGACTCCATCTCCTTTAAGTCAGGCATCTACAAGATACATACAGAGGGGCCACACACACACACACACACTCCAACGAGAAAGAGTGTGTGTGTGTATGTGTGTATATATATATATATATATATATACACACAAAGTCATGTTTGCATGCCCTAATCGCATTAGGAGGGAATTCACCAGCACCTCTGCGTCCTGCCTGAATGTCCTCGACGTAAAACCACACGTTGCTGCCAGTTCAATTCGAGTAGATAACACACGTTGAAGTGTGTATACATGTTTTAGGCTCTTCTGTATTTAAAGTAGAGCGGTCGATATTATTATTATTATTATTAATTTTTTTTTATTAATAAAAAAATAAAAATTAATCACATGACCAAGTTTGACCCTAAAGGCGTCCCATAAAGGCAGTGACGTTACCCGGCTGTGTGTGATAACGGCACGTTTAACGTGGATAATAAGATGACTGAGGAAACATCACCAGGTGCTGAACTGCAAGTTTTCTTATAAAAAGCTTCTAGATGGAAGTTTGGATAAAACAAAAAGTCGTGTGCTTGAGCTACCTTCAAGGGGAACGAGTTTTTTACTTTTTATTTTTAATCTGTGTAAGTGAGGCAGTTGAAAGAGGCTTTTTCTTTATTCCAGTTTATAATATAAGTAAATCTGAGTATTTTAGAATAGTGATTTCTCTCAGATTATGACTGTGATTAACTAGATTAAACTTTTTAAGCAATTGACAGCAATCATTTAAGGTAAATACAGGTACAGTCCCTGACTTACGAACATTCAACTTAGGAATTTTCACAGATACAAACAAACCTTTTTCAAGATTAGTTCTCATCATGGAAGTAGCTCACGTGTTATTGTACAAAAAAATAGACACTGCAGTTCACCAGATACCAGTATTTACAATTATATACAATATTCTCAGTGTGTAAGTGGATTTATAAAATCTCTAAAGTCTGGTATATTGTATGTGTGTGTGTGTGTGTTTGTGTGTGTGTGTGCGGGAGAAATGAGTCGGCCTCACCGGTTTCAGTGAATCAGTCCGTGATCACGATGATAGAAAATGTCTGTCCTGTAAACCCGTCCTGATGGTGAATAATCAGAATTTCAGAAAATCCTGAACAAAACAGAGTTCACAGTCCAGTACAGTGGAAAACAGCTCTGAGACAGAATGGCGTCCGGGATTCCCCTCGCGATTTAAGGCCTCAGAGACATTGTTACATTTGATGCACGTGAGATTCATTTCCTTAGATGCAATAATATTTTTGGCCACATGATGGTAGTGTGGGGAAAGGAGACAGAGATTTAGTCAAGTGGATCGGTTGAATTTTCATTGTATATTCGTGTCAAAGGCGTGTAAGATTCACTTTATCGGACTTAAGAACAAATAACCTTAAAAACATTTTATATTAATTTTATCGTTTATGTCCCCATAAAAACCCCATTGTTCCTTTAAACCCCCCAGATTGTCCGTCTCTCTCTTAACACTTCAAAGCGCCGTAGATTGATTGATTGATTTTTAACGTTTTGTTTCCTCCTCTGTTGTAGGAGTCGCTTCCACCGGTGCAGTTTGACTGGAGCAGCAGCGGCCTTACAAACCCTCTGGATGGTACGTTTACGTTCCAGAACGTTTCACATGATGGTGATGATGTTAGACAGTAGACGGTGATTTCAGCCGTTTGTAGACCTGGTTCTCAGACTGCGCGGTCCGTCCACCAAGCTCCTACGGTTTACTAATAACACTAATAATAATGATACACTTTCTCCTACAGAAGTGTGAGAGGAATCTCTTTATACGGTCTACTTTTTGTGTGTGATATAAGAGACGATTCGTCCTGATGAGGATTACGTGTCGTCTTACCTTCTCCTAACCTTCTAACAAAGCGAAGCGTTAACCGACTAATTGACTAAAGTCCCCCGAAACTGGAAATAAATAGCGCTGTTGTGTCATAACATCTAAACAGCCAATCACGTGCTGGTTTGCCAATACAGACCATGAAGTAATGGTTTACCAGAGGTTGGGGGGTGTGTCTCACTCCTAACTTAAACGATGACGTTTCGGGTGACTTCATGTTCTCGGCTGTTTGTCCGTTAATGTTAACAGTATTGTTTTTGTTTTTTTTCCTCTTCATACTAACAACATGCACGTGTGCGTGTCCCCTCTGTGTCCTCTATCTTTGTCTCTCTCACTCTGCTGCTGTGTCTCGTTCTCCTCTATCGCACTCTCTCGTCTCCCGTCTCTCTCTCTCTCTCTCTCGTCCGCTTACTGAAGCGAGTGGAGGTTCGTCTCTGCTGAATCTGGACTTTTTCGGCCCGGTGGACGAGTCGCCTACGAGCTCCGCCACCTCCATACCAGGTCAGCAGAGGTCAAAGGTCACTGCTGGTTGTGGACAATAAAATGCCTGTTGCGTTTTATTTATTTTTATTTTTATTTCCCTTCTTTGTCATGTGTGTGTGCATGCTCAGCATTAACAACTCTGCAGTAGCAGTACGGTCTTTATCTGCGTTTAAAGCTGTGTGTGCTAGTGTAACGTGTGTGTGTGTGTGTAGGCGTGGACCCGGAGCTGTACGAGCTGACCCAGGCCAAGCTGGACGTGAGTGCAGGCGGGAGCAGAGTGGTGGACGCTTTCGCCCGCCTCATGTCCACCGTGGAGAAGACCAACACGTCCACCAGGTCTCTCTCTCACACACTGCACTCTGCACTTACAGGGCTCAGACAGCAGGGGGCAGCACACACCACCTCTCTCTCTCTCTCTCTCTCTCTCTCTCACTCTAGTCAGTTTGTTCAGTTACAGCTTTACCTCTCTCTCTCTCTCTCTCTCTCTCTCTCGGACTTGTTAGTAAGCACTGACACTGGAGACTCCTTCCCAAGATGAATGAGCTGTTGCTATAGAAACAAATAAATTTAGATTCTAAGAGTATATGCTGCTGTTATAGAGAATAAAGGATAATGGTTTAATTAAGACGTGTCTAAAGAGAGAGTGTGTGTGTGTGTGTGTGCAGACGTGCGCAGACGCAGAAGGAGGAGAACCTGAGCGAGGAGGCCCGGCGCGTCATCTCCACGCTGCCTGATCTGTCCTTCATGCAGGCCAAAGTGCTGATGTTCCCCTCCACACTCACTCCTCTCCCTCCGTCCTCCTGTCCCTCCACGTCCCCGTCTCCTGTCCCAGACTGATCTCTCTCTCTCTCTCTCTCTCTCTCTCTCTTTCTCTCTCTTTTTTTCCTCAGTCTTGAATTATTATTATTATTATTTTTTCCTTCAGTTCACTTTCTCTCCGCTTGTCGGACTCGGTTTAGGTTTTTGTGAGCGCGAGGCGATTAAGGATGCACCCATCTTGTTCAGGCACTGAATACAAACACATTCTTTCTCAGTTTTTTTTTTTTTTTTTTCCCCCCCATCAGATTCTTTTTAAAGAAATTTAGAACCCTGCACTTTGAAGTCTTTCATCACTATAGCATTCTGACGCCTTTAATCCGACTCGGATCTCCATTAGTCTCCATCTTTCACCCTCTCCGATGTCCACAGTTCTCCACCGAACGACTCCCTGCTCACCTTCCACAAGTTCTCGTCTCGCACCCTCACGCTACAGTCTGTCTCTCAGATACGGCGACACTTCTGACAAAAATCTACATCATACGTGTAGAGATCAACAGATTCGTCAGATCTCATTCGTCAGCGTTCGCGTCCTGATTTTCTGTAAGATGAACAAACGGAACATCAGTCGGGTTCTCGATTACACGGCGATTATCGGATCGGTGCATCCCTGAGCGCTCGCCCGGAGATATCGATGGATAGATTTATTTCCAGCGTGTATATAATCAGGGATAAGACTACTTTTTTTTTTTTTTTTTTTTTTTTGTTCCTTTTTAGGTTACGTTTATAGTTCATTTAGTACGATTGCAGCTGTGTGTTTGTACGTCTCAGCGTGTGTGTGAGGGTAATAATAAATAATAAAAAACTTTAAAATAAAAAATAGATTTTTGCTGACGAGACACTGGTTAAAAGTCCTTCAACGAAGGCAAATAGTGAAGTGAAATCAGTCTATATATAAATAAAAGAGGTAAATAAATAGACTTGAAACCATACTGCCTGCTAAGTTCTGCTGGGTAAGTTTCGTTTTTATTTTTTATTAATGATGTGTTTAAAAGGCCTTAGGTTTTTAATGATTTTAGTTATAAAAATGCGTATTATAATGATTATTATTATTATTAGGTTTTCTACGTCGGAGCGACGTTTCTGTTGGCTTTGATGTTGCGTTTCTTCTGTAATCGGCGCTTCATCCTCGTAAGAGACGATTTCTTAGAGTGCAGTTTTTTTCTATTATTATTATTGCTGTCCTCGTTGTTATTATTTTTTTTCTTTTTAAAAATCTCTTAAAGGTGAAACCACTGTAATGTGACGCGTGTTGATGAAGGAATCATCGTGATCGACTTGAAGTACTTTAGCCAATAAGGGACCAATAAATCTACAGAAAGTTGTTGATCTACAGAAAGTCTTTTGCTTTTCTTTTTTTTTTTCTTTTCTCTTCGCCAGATGAGCATCACGAGGGAAACGTCGTCCCAGATCAACGCTTTTTTTTTTTTTTTAATATCCGTTTTCTCCTTTCTTTCTATTCTTCTGAGTTTCTTTCTTGTTTTTTTTTTTCCCTCTCCGCTTGAGTGTTATCCTGTCTGTCTCTCTCTGTCTGTCTCTGTGTCTCTCTGTGAGAAATTTTGCACATTGTAAAGCTGTAATGGAAGTACTACTATACTACTACTTAAAAAAAAAAAGAAAACCACGTTAGGTGACTGTGTACAGTAAGACTGTGGAAAAATGTACAAAAACCCGATTGTTACGGAGAAATTCCTATGGAAAAAAACAATCTTACTGATGATTGTGTGTGTGTGTGTGTGTGTGTGTGTGTGTGTGTGTGTGTGTGTATGGGGGGATAAAAAAGAGCCCTGCCTTCCTTCCATCCTTCCTTCCTTGCGCCTCCCTCCCCCCTCTCCCCTCCAGGTTGGAACGAGCATGCTCGGGCTCTTATGGACAAAAAAACTAAAAATCTTTAAGTGTGTAAATTTTCTTTTAGTGTACACAAGGAATTAAAATAATTTAAGAGAAGCTGTGTGTGTATGTGTGTGTGTCACGTCTCTGAGCCAGTTAAAACACCCCGAGATGACCATAATAATAATAATCCATTAGTTTTGACAGTTTAAAGAAAGAAAGAAAAAGAAACCACGTGTGTACAAAACCGTCACCTTTATTTTTTCTGAATCAGTAGCAAAATAGTGTACCCTTCATATCTATAAGTGTCACATCTATTCAAAACAAAAATAGATCTGAGCAATCTCATATTTTTTATTCATATATTACCTCCCTGTACTGGCTGCCGTATAATAAATACGCGCGCAAATAAATATACAATCGTTTCCATGGCAACCGTGTCGGGTCACAACACTGCTGCAGTAAATACAATTTACCTTACACTTTTTTTGTAAATCGACGTTCAACCCCCGGACTCTCCCTGGTTTATTTCGTACAAAATTCTTTTTAAAAGAAATTATAATTTAAACATTTCTAGTCCTTTTTTTTTTTTTTTTTTTGGTAAAAAAACAACAATAATAATAAAGTTTTGTCCTCATTATCCGACCAGCACCTCCATGATGTGCTCGAGTTCGTTCAGGTCCGTCTTGAACGGCTGGTTCGTCAGGCTCCTCACGAGGTCGTCCGTCACCATGGAGACGACCTTCGACTGCGAGGCCGGGCTGGGGGTCAGGTTCAGAGCGCAAGGGTTGAACTCGCACAGGAAGTTGTCCAGGTCCGAGAACAGGAAGTCGTCCAGCGAGAGGTCGGGGAGGAACGCCGGGCAGGGCGACGAGAGCGACTCGAGGCAGACGGACTGCGTAGGGGCGTCTCTGCCGAGTCTGTCCGTCTCCAGCTCCGAACTCGAGATTCCCGTCACGTCGATGTCTGCTAACGAGGACTCCGGGTCACTGTCCTGCTCGAGAACCCACGCCGGGGTCAGACTGACCACCAGCGCCTGATGCTGCGGATATTTCACCCACGCGTCCTCCTCCTCCCGAGGGCTGGGGCGCGGCGCCCCCTGGTGGCTGATTTCCTTCTGGATGAGGCGGAGCGTGTTGGTTATGAGGACACGGCGGCCCAGGGAAGGGACGTGGCAGAGCTTCTGAAGCGAGAGCTGCAGGACCGTCTGCCTCTGCCGCGAGTACGCCGTGGAAGACTCCGACCATACGGGCGCCATCTTGGGCTGCGTTTCGGGCTCGTCCTCGTCCTCCGGCTCCAACGTTCGTTTCAGACCCGTACACAACATGTGTCAGGTATCTGTCGGGAAGAGGAGACACAAACGATCATGAGAGCTTGAAAGCTTCGTGTGTTCGATACCTCACCATGAAACAATACGTAAACAATGTAGAGGTGACTCCGGTCCCCACTTTACACCACTACAGGAGACTTGACACAACTGATTTGAAGGATGCACAGGACGTCGTAAACCATTTATCATAAAGTACAACCGGAGCCGCGTGCCGAACCCTGGACACGCTGATGTACTTAAACGACCCCCCCGCCCCCCCCCCACCGGTTATTGAGGGAACGGAGAAGGTTCACGATACCACGTTTTGCAGTGCGTCGCCGTCCTGACTAACAACTCGAAAATCCAGACTAAACTATGTGACCTAATTATAAACCTAAACAAAGTTGCTAATCCGGTTATTTACCATCCTGGAAAAAAAAATTCAAAAGGGCATGGTGACGTTTATGGATTCTTCGAGTTCATCCGAGGACAATGAACCGGAGTACACGCTGGAATTTACAAAGGATCCGATAATAACTCAAACAGTCCGGAGTTATCTCAGTTGAATCCCAGATGTTTATTATTTTGTTTATTTCGAGCATTATGGGGAAACCATAAGCAAAAGATTCAAACCCTGTCCTACGCCCAGTGCATTCTGGGATGGCAGGTGGACCAGTTCAATATTCAGTTAAGACCAGGGATCGGCAAGTTCGGTCCTAGAGAGCCGCAATCCTGAAAAGCTAATCAGGATTATTGGCGCTACAGGCGTTTGTTTGGAGCTGAAATCTGCAGGACTGCGACTCTCTAGGACCGAAACCTGACTTAGACTAATCTGTGTGTATCACGTGAGTGTGTGTGTAAAAAAAAAAAACCCTCATGCCGTTTCAATTTGAGTGCGGAACGTGTCTGAGTGACTTCCTGGAAGTGCTGCTTTATGGGAACCGCGCGCTTTACAGGAAAACGCGACACTCTGTTCAGAGCATGACTCGTGCGTGTGTGTAAGTGCTGAGTGATGATTTGGTGGTCACTTGTGAAAAATGGAAAGCGCAGTTAGAAATGGAAAAAACTATACTTGAAGCGATGGTTAGTGAGGTCTTTACAGGGGTTTTTGAGAACTTGTGAACTTTTAAGCGTTTTTTTTTCTTTTTTGGTTGACTGTTTAAAAGTGTTCGCATGTCAGCAGACGTGTCACGATAATAAGAATCACGAGTCAGTCGGAGTTTGACTCACTGACGCCCACAGGCGACCTTTCACAACTCGAAAAATAGTGTTTGGTAACTGAGCGGAAAACTAAAAGTGTGTTCGTATAGGTTAAACTGTCAATAAAATTCGAAATAAAAAATGACACGGAATCAGGTTATAGCTTTCGTTTCATCGCCGTACATTTGGAGGTTTAGCGTACAATTGTAGCGTTTTTATTCCGGAATATTCTCTCATCTCGTCTTATACATATTATTTCTAAAGATTTCAACTTTAAATGTAAAATAAACTAAACTTTAAAAAAAAATTGTTAAGTTTATTTTTTTAAACGGAAATATCTTGGTGTACTGAGTGTACGCTAAAGTATGTAAACCTTCCTAATAACGTGTTTAAAACAACCACACAAATCGTGATGAGTCTCAGGCCCAGGAAAAACCGAGCAACGTGTTTCAGTAAAATGAAAGTGATAGTATGTTCTCGCAGCCTGTACACACGAACTCTGCCTGGACATTTAAAGGTGTGTCTGGTTGTTTGTGTTTTCCACTCTAAACAAACTCTTTGCAGTTTCATTTCTTCTCATCCCGGCATTAACATTTTCATCTCCTCAGAAATAGATTTATATTTCTAACACACACAAATATATATATATATATATATATATATATACACACACACACACTTTTTTTTTTTTTTTTTGCTATCATGAGCATGGAATTCTAAAACATTTGAACCACATTCTAAAACATTCTACTGCTGCCTAGGCGTCATACCACGCCCCTTGACAGGAATGTCTTCCCAACACCAGTGTGACTGAAGTTTAAAAATAAAAACGTGTTCATTATTTTATGCTGTTTTATTTAAACCTTTATGGAAAGCTAGATTAGTTTTTCTTGGGCCTCCCCATAAAGTCCGATTCAGTTTTGGAAAGCGAAAGAATAATAAAAAAAAAATTTCCCAAAAGTTGAACGGTGCAGCACTCGACATAGCAAATGACCTCATAAATAGAAACTAAATTTTATGATATTTAACTGGGCGGGGGGAGGATGTTTTTGGACACAATTTGATTTGGAAATAGTGCTTAAAAAAAAAAAAGGTTGTTGACTTTATAGTATTAAATCAGAGGTTAAAACTTAAAAAATGCATTCAAAAAGCTTGGTTTAATACTGTACACCCACAAAGGGTATATAAAAATTTATGCAATTGTTATAAAGAGAGTGTGTTAAAGTTGTGCATGAATTGCCATTTTTAAAAAATATATACAAGTTAATATTCTGTCATTAATATTACTATTAATAATAACTACAATAAAAAGTTACTTGTCTAAGCAGTCAGTACCAGAGTGAAGGTGTTTTTTGGCAACACCAGCTTTGTCCAGCAGGGGCGCTGTGTTGCAGTTACAATCACTGACCGCAAGAGGCGCTCGCTGCTCTTCCTGATTAATGATCACCAACTTTAACAGCAGACGCTCAAAAACTTCCAACACATGACTGATCTCCAATCAGCCGAAAGACAGAAATATGTCCAGGGAGAAACGACACTGATCCGGTACTGAATGACAAGACGACGAGAATCCGTGTGTTAGTCACGAGCCCTGAACTCTGCTCTAGTTCTCATTTACAGCCTTTAAACTCTCTCTCTCTCTCACACACACACACACACACTCACCGCATGCAGTTCCTCTGAGCGCAGTGTTGGTGTCACCGCGGTGGAGTCATGGCGCAGGCACGCTCGCTCTCTCTCCGTTAGCGCTGACCGACACATACACACACTGAGTCTCACTCAGACTCTCCACTGCTCTGGGTATACTGTGTGCGCGAGCGCCTCCCCCCTCTCACACGCGCAACACCCACAGTGACGTCACAGAGCGACTGACTCCGACCGTGAGGTGCACGCGCTCACAGGCACGTACCCGCGAGCACGCGACTCATTTAGCGCGGTTACACACACGTACAACGTAACAATAGGAAGAAACGAAAAAGGCACGAAGTCACTTTACACACGAGCACAACTGATCAGTGTGAATCTGTAACAGCTGACCAGCGACACGGAGTGCTGGAATGTTCCAGAAATATGAGGAATTCTAGAACACAGATCAGATTGACTAGAAATAGTTGTAAAAGTTACAGATATCAGTGATCATTCTAGAACCCAAATCACTTATTAATAGAAATGGCTTTAAAGTTTAATACTTTACAACTCAATTCACCTGACGATCAATGACCGTAAAAAGTTACAGAAACATGTGGATTTTAGAACATTCTAGAACTTTACTAGTAGTCCCTGTATGTTTACAGAAATCTAAAAAATTCTAGAACTGTAAAAAAAAAAAAAACCATTTGAGAATCCAAATCACTTTTGACTAAAAGTGGCTGTAAAGTTACAGAAATGACAAGGATTCTAGAGTCACAAATCAATTTTGTTCTTTAAAGTCCCAGAAGTGTGAAAATTCTGGAACCAAAATCAGTTGACTAGCAATTGTAAAGTTACAGAAAAAATAAAATAAAATTGAGAATCCAAATCATTTGACTATCAGTGGCTCAACATTCTTGACATTTCTGTTAAAGTAACAGAAATGTCAAGAATTCTAGAACACAAATAAATTTTATCCTTTAAAGTCTCAGAAATGTGAAAATTCTGGAACCAAAATCAGTTGAATAGCAATTGTTGTAAAGTTTTAGAAATAACTATAGAACTCAAATCACTTAAAAACATGTCTTTAAAGTTATAAACAAAACCACCTAACTAGCAAAGGATGTAAAATTCCATAAATGTACAAAAAAATTAAAATAAAAACAAGAATCCAAATAACTTCTCTGCCAGTAGATGTTAAGTTACCAAAAATTCTATAGATCCTAAATCACTTGACACTATTTCGGGAATAACTTTAAAGTTCCAGAAATATAAACGTTTCTAGAACCCAAATCACTTGACCAGCAGTTGGTGTGTAAACTTCTGTAACTGTAAAAACTTTTGAGAACCCAAATCTTGATTAGCAGTGGCTGTAAAATTGACAAAAATGTCAAGAATTCTAGAACCCAATTCAATCGGGCTCTTTAAAGTTCCAGAAATCTGAACATTTTGGAACCCAAATCTGTGAACTAGCAATCGCTATAAAGTGGCAGAAATATAAACAATCCTAGAACCCCAAATCACTTGGCTGGTAATGAATTTAAGGTTCCATAAATGTAAAAAAAATAAAAAATACAATCTAGAACCCAAATCACCTGACTACCAGTGGCTGGAAAGTTACAAAGTTACATGAATGTAAAAAAAAAAAAAAAAAAAAAAGAAACTTTAGAACTCAAATCACTTGACTAGTAATCCCTGTAATTTTCCAGAAATGGTAAGAATTCTAGAACCCAAATCAATTGAGTTATGTAAAGTCCCAGAAATTTCTAGACTCCAAATTAGTTACCAATCCATGGCATTAAAAATCCAGAAATATAATACTTTCTATGAACAAATTCCTTGACTAGCAGTTGTTGTAAAGTTTCAGAAATGTCAAACTACTTGACTTGTAGTCCCTGAAGAATTCCAGCAATGTCTAATATTCTAGAACCCAAATCAATTGAGTTCTTGAAAGTCCCAGAAATGTAAAAATTCTGGAACCCAAATTCCTTGACTAAAAATAGCTTTAATTTGACACTTTTTGAGCCCAACGTACTTTTCAAAACCCAAATACCAAAGGAATCAGTTATATATTTTTATTATAATTAATTTAAAAATATTTTTAAAAATCAAGTATTTGATATTTTTTCTACCCATAACACTTAGTTACAGAAGGTTATTTAAAATTTCAGAATTCATAAATCCTAGAACCCATACTTTATTAACAAACTAGACATTGTTATAGGCTCTAGAGTTTTTTTTATTTTATTTTTTAATTCTGAAACCTAAAAGAACAACAAATGTGTTAAATTCAGTTTATTACTCAGTCTATAGTATTAAACTCCAGCAACTAAGTATAAAATACTTCATGAGAAGTATCTAGGGTTATAGTGTAATATAATATAATTAATGCTTTTGTCTCAAGGAATTCTCCAGATGAAGCAGGCGACTCTTTCTGTGTTTGAAGTTTTAGATTATATTTCAGCCAACTCTCGTGTTTTAAAACATCTTTCTGTCCCTCATTATAATTCCAGTTGCCATCTGTGAGCACCGTATGACACAAGCTTTTTAAATATCTCTCTCTCTCCCCTTTGCCCTCTCTCGTGCTTGAGCATGACATCATGCGCTCCAGATGGTGGGATGAACAAAGAAAAAGAAGGGACGCTGCTGAGGAGTGAGCAACAAGCGACTCATCTGGAGCGAGTGTGGAAGCGGAGGATGGATTTACTGCATGATAGTGAGCGTAATTCTCACCTTCGACTCTGGTGCATGATTCATACTCACTATTATTCTCACTGACGTTGTTTAAAAACCCTCACACAGCATAATGAGGATTGTATGAATGTAGTGTGGAATCTGATAGCATACGGTCAGGATCAGAATTATTGGCACCTTCAGTAAAGATGGATAGGTCTGTGAATACGAGTGAAATCTAACCTGTAATTAATGAGCATTTGTTATAAGAATATAAAAGTTTAGTTTGTCAATTATTGACACCCCTGCATTTAGTACCTAGGGTACCCCCCTCTCTTCATCATAACCATAATGCATGAGATGCTCTATATGGCAATTAGAGCATTAGTGAGGTCTGGTACTGATGTTGGCATGTCAAGGAGGCTTCAGTTCCAGTTTTTCCCAGAGGTGTTCATTGGGGCTACGTTTAGTCAGGAATCTGTGCAGGACACACTCAAGATCTCCCAGTTCAACCTTAACACCAGTGTCATGCAGGAGCAGGATTGGGACTTTTAGTTTTACTTTGAGGACATTGTAATGCTACAGCATACAGAGACATTGAGAAGAGTTTGGGAAAGAACCACACATACTGTAGATACTCCAGTCCATAACCTTGTTCTTCTCCTGCGGAATGTCCTTTTCAATCTTTTCCTAGTGTTTAGTGAGGCCAAGTCAGAGCAGGTCGGAGGCCTGGGATAGCCAAGGGATGGCCAAGGGTCAGACGTGTGTGTGTGTGTGTGTGTGTGTGTGTGTGTGTGAATACATGTTGAATGCATGTTTATACATTTTCCTGCTCAAACAATTAAACCAGCTCTAGCCTCTTGCCAGATGCAGCCAGATCTTTGGTTCTTGGAGTTTATGTTTTCTACATTAACCAGATTCAACCAGGAAAAAACACACAATATCCTCCACTGTACTTAACAGAGAATTAGTTGTCTTTTGTTCTTTTACACCAAACCTTTTGGTGTTTGGCCAAAACTCTATTTTTCATTTTTCATTAGAAATGAGTTTAATTGTAGATTCCTTTGTAAAGATGTTGACCCCTTAAAATGCTCCCATCAATGATCCTTGGAGAAAGTTCTACCACTTTGAGTTTTCATTCTGCATAGCAGTAAAACAAAGACCATCTTCTGAGCCGGCAAGTGGCAATGAGTGACAATGTTGCTGTAATGACTTTTTATGGTGCGTTCCCTTTATGTAAACACACTTACGGCATGTGTCGGGTTCTTTCAGTCGTGTCGTTCTTTTGTTCCTTACAGCTCGAGTTGTTTGGACAGTGCGTATAGGAATCTTGATTTACTGTGTCATCTCCAACATGCTGACGGATGCATTCTATTTAAACCCACGAAGAGATTTTTTTTCCCCAGGGTGCCAAAAATTCAGAGGTGGAAGATTGATGCAATACGCAGTATGGTAAGATAAAAATATAAAAAAAGACATCTGCACTAGCTTCCTGTAGCATCCCGCATCAAATAACCCAGTGTAAGGATCTAAGAAATTAAGGATCCATGGAAACTTCAATGCACTTTTGTAAGTCGCACTGGATAAGAGCATCTGCCAACTGCCTACGAGTAAGTGTAAATTACAAGCTATTATTATTATTATTATTATTATCATTATTATTATCTTTATTATCAATTCCAGTGTGAACTCCACAGAAGCCTGGACGTATCGAAGCGAGCATCATCAGGTGAGCATTCAGCGTCTTCGAGAATGTCTGCAGCTGATTCCTGCCTTTTTGACTCTCTTTTGTCTGCCCCCCCCCCAAGCCGCTGTTCCTCTGTCTTTTCACGTCTCGCTCGCCAGAAGCTCTGAAACAGCTGTCACACATGACCCATGTCCTTCACCCCCCCACTTCACCTCACTCAGCAGCCGAGAACAACTAAAGCCAGCAAATTAGATGCACTTGTGTGTAAATGTGCACACTTCTGCATTGTTCTTGACCCTGACCTTACGCCAGAGTCTGCACTAAACACCTGCTCGTGTATGAGTGCATGCGCGTGCGTGGGTGTGTGTGGGGGCATCCTGGCCCCCAGAGAAATGAGACAGCAAGCAAAGATTAGTACCGCAACTGCTAACAAACATGTGCCATTGAATAACATGGCGTTTCATTGTCCATATGACTGAGGGCTTTTTTTAAATATAAAAGTAAATCAAAAAAGAAACCAAAAAAAAAAAAAAAGAAGAATATGCGTTGTTTCTTCTTTAATAGTGTGACCAATAAATCGGAGAATATTTAAACAAAAACACCAAACTGATAAATCAGTAGAACATATTAGCGCCATCGTTTCTCGTATTGCATGTTTAAGTCTGAAATTCGCAAACAACAAAAACACTTTTTTAAAAGTCATAATCAGTTAAAGTTTCACATTGTTTAATAATTATAGTAAATATAAAGACAATAAAGATGTATTCAATGTATTAGATTATTAGCAGGAGGCACAGTGGTGTAGTAGTTCACACTGTGGCCTCGGACCTCCAGGGTGTGGGTTCGATTTCCGTGGAGTTTTCATGTTCTTCCCGTGACTCCTCCCACGATCCAAATACATGCAGATTAGGCTAATTGGTGTTCCCAAATTGCCTGTAGTGTGTGGGTGATGGATTGGTGCCCCGTCCAGTGTGTTCTGTCCCGTTCGTGCCAAAAGTCTCCTGGGATAGGCTGCAGGCCCCCCGTGACCCTGTACACAGGATAAAGCGGTACTGACAATGACTGAGTGAGTGATTATTAGCTGGTAAAAAAAAATAAAAAATAAAATTATATTCAACACCATAAGACATAAACTAAAAATGTTTCACAATGTGTCCCTGAATGAAGGGAGGCTCAAAATCTAAAGTACCAGTCAGTATGTGGTGTGGCC
>JAQQZT010000010.1:3531725-3547694 GCA_030068275.1 Clarias platycephalus | reverse complement strand
CCATGTGATTGGTTGATTAGATAATTGCATTAATGAGAAATTGAACAGGTGTTCCTAATAATCCTTTAGGTGAGTGAATACATACTGTACATACACATAATATATGCATTGTTTTTTATTGTGTTTGATTTTAATCATCAGTTCCCTGCTAAGCACTTGTTTTTAAATGTTTTCTTTTATCTGAAACACTCTGTATGGGACACAATTCACCCTAGGCTTTACAAACAAATTAGCTGTTCGAGCAACACTACAAAGTCGTGCCAAATCTATTGAAAAATCTTTCTTGGGTTTAATCAGCACTTTTTTTTTTTGGGTCAAATTTTTTATGATCATAAATTGGCTGATTTTATACTTAATATCTGCTAATGGACTGAAATCATGGACAAACTTGTACCTGCTCTAATGAGTGCATTGTAAATCTGTCTAGTTCACCTAAGAGAGAAAAGAAGAGAGATTTTTTTCTTTTTTTAAATATGAAAATTAATTATTCAATATTCTGAGAGATGTGTGAATTTAGACATGATAATGATTTAGATAGGCTGCAGAGGTTTTGTGTGTGTGTGTGGTGTGTGTGTGAGAGAGAGAGAGAGAGAGAGAGAGACCTCAAGGTCCTTTTAATCATAAATACTGACTTTTTATGCTCATATTTAATGCTCTGAAAATGAAGTATAAAATGATCAGAATTCTTTTAATGATTATAATATAAAATAAATGTTGAGTTTTACCTGACCTTTAAAGTCTGACCCTCATGCTGTTGTCTGCAGGAATCTGAATAGCTGCACATGAGGTAAAACCCAGTGTAAAATAATAAGAATATATTGTTCATATGTTCATGTATGTGATATTTATAAACAGGTGGGAAAGTACGTGTACATATGGTGCACCAGCAAGTTGAAAGATTAATAAAAGAAAGAATGAAAAGACATGATCGTATTAGTACAATGCAATCAGGAGAACAACCGGATTTGTATGAGCTTATTTACTGTGAAGCCAGAGAAGAAGCTCCGTCTCCTGACACAGAGCAGAGTTATTGTAAAGTCGGCAGAAAAGACTTCCTGTCACATTTTTTTTATGACAGCAGAGATGAAGCATTCTCTTGCTGAAAGTGCTCCACTGTTTAGCCAGTAGTTTGTGAACAGGATGTGAGGTGTTCTCCATGATGGTTAACAGTTAGTGTAGCATCATTCTCTTCACCACAAAATCTAAGCGCTGCAGGGAAGTGCCCAATATGGAGCTAGCCTTCTTGATGAGTTGGTTGATTTTCCTCATGTCACTGCTTATGATGCTGTTATCCCTGCAGATAGCAGCAAAAAATATTGATATAAGATCTGCAACATTACGTTGCAGACATTAAAAAAGTAGAGTCTGCTCTGTCCTTTCCTGTAGACAGCATCTGTGTTGCATTTAAACCAACATTTCACCTCTTGTCAGTGTAAAGTCCAAGGTATCTCCACCACATTCACCTCCTCACCAAGAATGTAGACTGTGTTTGGTGTGGTGCTTGTCCTCCTGATGTCCACAACCATCACTTTGCTCTTGGTCCAGTTCAATACAAGGTGGGTTCTCTCACACCAATCAAAAAAATTGTCCACAAGGCCTTTGTACCGTGCTTCCTCACCACCATCAACACATCTTACAATTACAGTCATCTAAGATCTTCTGCAGATGACAGGATTCAGAGTTGCCCTGTAAGTCTGACGTGTATAATGTGAAAAGGAAAGGTGAAAGTACTGTTCCTTGCAGTGCTGACCACTGTTTCAGACATGCATCCTTGTTGCTGAGCAAACTGTCGTCTGTCCATCAGTAATCCAGGAGTTTGTAGAGTTGTTGACCTGCATCTTCTGGAGCTTTACAGCAGTATAGATTGAATTGTCTTAAGGGCACATGAGAAATCTTAGAACATGATACTCGCAGTGAACCTGCTTTATCTACAGTAGATGAGAAAGAGCTTACTAAAGAAGATAAATGATGAGTGGCATCATTCACACCAACCTGATCTCTTCACCTGACTTCTTTAAACAGGGGTTGAGAGGGGTAGAGGCCATTTCCATGTTACCCTGATAAGGATGCATTGGGGTGGAGCTGTTAAGTTCATTGTGGGACGTTGGTTGTAAAGGTAGTGATGCGCTATTATTAGACACTGGGGTGATGGGAGAGGGAAGCAATTGTGAAGACTGTGGTAGACGGAGGCTGTGTTGTGTGTAGATGGAGGAGGGAGCAGAGGGGACAGCTGGGGATCCTGTACCAAACTTGTTGAAGATGGTGTCTATACACAAGTTGTTACTTTTTTTTTAATGCAGTTTGTCATTGAGTTGATGTCATCTCCATGGTGAAATCAAAAGCATTTGTGAGAGAAGATGAATGCAGAGTAGAGCTTTCTTACCTGCTCTCTCCCCCTGTGGAGTTTCCCTCTTTCATTACACCCAGGTAATAGGATGCCGATGTGGGGTGAGCTCATAGCATGGACAATAGTCACTTTCTCTTCCTCTCACCAGTCTCAAAAGAAATGAAGACTTTTAGAGAGCCTAGAGTGGCATCGTGAAAGTTTTCACCTTTGTTTTCTTCTGGTTATTACGCAATCCAAATTTCTCCACATCTTTCTCTGATCTAGTGCTTACTGTTAATTTATATCCGCAAATTTAGTATGGTCAAATAATCTTAGAGCCAACACAACAAGACTAAAGACTGTAAGGCTAATGACCTCATTAATTTACACCAAGTAACTTTTGCATTCACAATGACTGACGCATACTTTTTCTAAACATACTGTGTTCATTTACTTATTTATTACTTATATGCTTGGGCTTTATTATTATTATTATTATTATTATTATTATTATTATTGAGATTGTTTTTTTATTTTGTATTCATGCTGGATGCTGGTCCTGAGTAACAATTTTCATTCTTTCATGTCTAACAGGTTAAATAACAATAGAATCTATCCTAACCCAACCTAAATTGTGAAAACTTACCAGGACACTTGCCAGACCTTAATCCCATTGAGAACTTGTGGTCAATCCTCAGGTGGTGGGCGGACAAAGAAAAACCAACAAACTCCAAGCATTGATTATGCAAGAACAGCCTGCCATTGATCGGGATGTGGCCCGGAAATTGACTGACGGCATGCCAGGGCGAATTGCAGAGTTCTTGAAAAATACTGCAACTACTGACTCTTAGCAGAAACGTAACGTAATTGTCAATAAAAGCCTTTGACACATGAAATGTTTGCAATTATATTTCAGTATAACAGGGTAACAGCTGACAAAAAGATCTAAAAACACTGAAGCAGTAGACTTACTAAAATCAGAAATACTGATCAGTTGTCTAATAATCATGTTTAAATCTCAATGCCACGTCTTCTTTCCATAACAAAAAAAACTAAATAATTTGCATTGCTGTTACAATACCTTTGAAGCGAAATATGCAAGGAAACGACACTCTTGGTGTTGGTTTAGCCTCCTTTAAGAGGTGGCCAAATTGAACATTCTTAGATTTAAACAGTGTTTTTGTCTATTCTATTGAGCACAAGTGGCAGAGTTTATACTTACTTATTGTCTGTTAATGTCAAACTGTAAATCTGTATTTCTCACTCTACATCACAACATTCAATTACATTCATCTTAGCTATTGATGATTTAAAAACAACACACTTATAGTAGTCAAATGACATAATGTATTCACCAAAGTGTTTTGCCTCTACTATAGGGATAAATTTAGGGAATGCCTAGGATTAGGTGTCATGTGGAATATGGGTTGGGTGAAGTTACCAGATAAGGCACACAATTAATCCCTAAGAAGTGTAAAGGGGGACATTAGAATAATTAAACTGCTTTGTGCTGGAGCCAGAGCCATGACTCAACTTTCTGTGCTGATCGAGCTCATGCTTTTTCCCATCTCTTCTTATATTTCTTCTCTATTCATTTCTATTTTTCTGTTCCAAGACAATGAAAACATGCACATACTTGCATTAACTTTTAATGGGTGCAGGGTCACTCTTCACCAACACGTTGCAAATAAGCATTTTTGTCTTGCTGAACATTCCTTTAAAAAAAGCACATTTGTGTCCTTGTAGACCGTCCTGTTTTGGGTGTTGTTCTCTGGATGAAACTAGTAAATTTTACAAGTTAAATTTATGGGAGCTTCCCAGCACTATTGTAACAAGAAAGACTCAACTAAGACACATACTGGTATAAGGTATTTGGGGTCCTTTCTTAATGTCTGTCTTTTACAGAAATAAATAGGAGGAATCCAGAGTGTAAAATATAGAAATCTAATCATAAGTTATATTATTTGTGGATCACAATCTAATGTTTTACAGCAGATTACTGATATAAAATTAAGTCAGTTATACCACGTGCAACATCATGCCATTTCCAAAAGAGGGCAGCAGCAGGGTTTTTTTTGCATGTTCATGCATGTGTACGTGCATGTGTACGTGCGTGTGTATGTGCATGTGTACGTGCGTTTGTGCATGTATGAGAGAAAAGGAGAGAGAGAGAACAGTTTTGTATATTGTATTAGGAAACTCTGTAGTTGAACTAGTGACTGTGGAGGCCAATGCTGACCATTGTATTTATTCCTATTTGTACAAACATGGTAGGACCTCCGTTCATCATTCACATGCTCATTCACACACTCCAGGCGATTTGAGAACACTGATTATCTGCATGTCCTTGGGCTGTGGAAGGAAACCAAAGTACCTAGAGGAAACCCACCAAGCACAGGGAGAACATGCAAACTCCCTGCACACACGTGTGACAGGAATTGAACTCCAACTATTTTAATCATTTATTTAACCTGAAAATAAAAGAAAATATATATAAAAAAAATAAAAAAAATTATATTTAAGAAAGAAATAAGAAACATTTAACTGGCACTGTGAGTGGAAAAAAACAAGTTTAATGCACAATGACAAACACTCCTGGTGCTGACTCAACATCCTTCATGAGGTAGTCAACTGGCATGATTTCAGTCTTGAAGGAGTTCTCATAATGTATCTGCTGAGCACTTGTTCTAGCATGTTTTTTTCCCCCCATACATCATGTTGGTATTTTTTAAATCATTCTTCGGTGTATGTAGTAAAAATGAAGCACGACTCTTCACTGTGCAGCAGGGTTCAAACCTTTGACTCAGGGTGCTTTCTTACTCCATAGTCACGGAATCTTTCTACTTTAATCATTGCTTTATTTTGGTTTTCATGTTCTTTGCTGTACATCAGTTGTCTGCTTTAGCTTTAGGCTATTAGTTATTTACTGTATAGTGATTTTGTGTGTGAGTTTTTCATTTAAGTCAACTTTTTGACATCAATTTTTCGAGTACCAGTGGAGTTGGATCCAGAGCATTTTGCAGAATAATTGACAAAAAGGCAGAAAAAACTCTGGATGGGATGCCAGTCTGCCCAGGCATCACACAGAAATGTGAAACTTGAGCAGTTTACTCAGGACTGGACCTTGGGTGCTGGAGCCGTGATAAAGTAATAATACAAAATAGAGGTAAACTAATGGGAAAACAAAAGATTGAATTCAATAACATTAATTATTGAAAAACAACTCATTAATAGTTGTCGAGTGATATGGAATATACGACTTGATAACTACTGTAGTAATTAATTGTTTTTAAATAAATAGTTAATTCACCAAAACATTTAGGTTTGGATCGAGTTAGGGAATGCCTGAGGTTAGGCATGTAGGTTTAGTTTTAAATTTGGCACAAGATTATGGCTTAATCAAATTACAAAGTTTTGGTGGAACAGAAAGACACGTCATTAATCATGAGATGTGAAGGGAGAATTAAAACCAAAAAATAAAAACTTGTACATACTTGCACTAACGTTTAGTACATGTGGGGTAAATCACCATCACACAACCAGTGTAAATAAACCAAAACAGTGACCTTTTTAAAAAAAAATTGTTGACATTTCCACCAACAGAACACATTAGTGTTCCAGTAGATCATCTTCTTTTTGGTGTTATTGTACTTTTGATTAAACTAGATAAAAATGACCAATAAAATAGGCCACTAAATATTCATTCAATAATTGTGATGAATGTTTGATAACAGTGAGTTGTTCACTAGGAGTCCCTTCTTAATGTCTATCCTTTCTGGAATTTTGGCAATCCATATAGTTTAATCCGTATTTATAATTTCTATCAGTTGACATGGGAAATGTATCTTTAATCTCTACATTTTATTCCCTTTACAAAAAAGTAAGCTGTGCCAGCCCTCTGTCCTGACCCCATCTGATCATCAGTCATATTAATAGTGGATTAAAGGTAATATTTGCTGTACTCTAATTTTTTTTACAGCAAATAAAATGGACTTATGGAGACATACATTGTACACCTTCATGCAATTTCCAAGAGAGGGTGCCAACACAGCTTGTTTGCTAGTGTGTGTGTGTGTGTGTGTGTGTGTGTGTGGAGAGCAAGAGGGATAATGTTTTTAGCAGATGATGAATATAAATCTAAATAAAAAGGAAAAGAAAAAAACAGGGGTTTTACCTTTGAAATTAAATGATTTATTTATAAATGTCCTCGTTAACTCACTCATTAACTTCATTATGTGTTTAATTGTTTGTTCTTCCATCAGTTTTAACCTGAAAAAAATTTATCAGTTAGAGATTTCCCCACTGTGGAACGAATAAGGGTATATCATCTTATAAAGAAGCAGTGAGGCACAATTGCATCTTTTCGGACATCAGCTGTCCAGTTAACGAGTGTGAAAGTTTTTGAATCAAATACCACTCTGATTTAATATAAAAGTAGAACAGTGTGCCTTTATGGTGTGAACAGTATTTTCTTTGTTTTTGCTGAGTCAGAGTTAGTGAATGCAGGATTACGGTCGGAGTTAGGGCTTACTTTCTCAAAAATCACTAATGCGACTGGGAAGAAAACAAAACAAAAACAAAATGAAGCACAATATGTATTGCAATACTGTATATACAGTTCTGTCCAAAAGTGCTAGAAAGTTAAGGACAGGTTTTTTTTTCTATGTTGCTATTTGAAATTCTGATCAATCTTCTGATGATCATGTTTTCAAAGTCTCAAAGCCACATATCTCCAAAGCATAGCAGAAACAGGAGCAGTTTTGTCTTTGGAAGAGAATTTCATAAAAAATAAAATAAGACTTAACGTTGCAGTTAAAAATATAAAATGGGTTACTGTTTTATTTGCAGGTTAAAAGATATGAGACGTTTCAATATGGGTCTTGCCTCAGTGTTTTAATGCGTTTATGTCATGTATTTGAATTTTAAAAAATCTGAAATAAATGAAATATCTCAAAATAAGAGAAATGTAACACTGTGGGTGAAATAAAAAGAAAAACTCTCCTGGTTGGCTCATCCTCCTTCATCAGAGAGTCACCTGGCATGATTTCATTCTTAAAGGAGTTCCCATATCTGCTAAACACTTGTTTTAGCACGTTTCATTTGTTGTTTCACACTGTTTTAGTACGTGTTCTACAATGCATGCAGGAAAAAAAAAGTAAATTAAGTAGGTGTGTCCAAACCTTTGACTGGAGCCCTAACCCTAGACAAAAACAACAACAACAACAACAACAATGTTTTCTTGTGATTTTCCCCTGAAACTTTAGGCTATTAGTCATGTACTTCATGTTGAGATTGTGTGTGAGGTTTTTTTTTTATATGAATCACTTTCAGAGATCACTTGTCATAGTGACAGAGGTGTTCCGAGGATCCAGAGCATATTGCATGAAACTGAGCGAAAATGCAGAAATACACACTGAATGGGATACTAGCCCACCCAGGTGTCACACGCAAATCTGCAGCTGGGGAAGTTTACTGAAGAAACCCACAGGAATCTCCGTCTCTGGACTGATATTTGGATGCTGGAGCTGTTAGATAAACTTTACAAAGTATTGCCTAATCTATGGGAAAAGCCTTCTTAATTAGCATTATTCTGTCTCATTTTCATGAGCATAAATGGGACTTATTTTATTCTCATTTAATATCTGTTAATGTCAAACAGTGATTCCGTATTCCTTACAGTACTTGCAATATTTCTCACTGTACATTTTTTTAACAACACTCATTTATATTGATCTTAGCTACTGATTAAAAAAAAAAAAAAATGACTTGTTTGCATAGCATTTATGCAAAAATCTCTGCCTATTTTAAGGTTGGGGTATTTTTAGGGAATGTCTAAGGTTAGGCATGCAGCATCAAGGTTAACTTTTACACAGGGTTAGCGGTCATTCACGGTTAGTGTTAACTGGCCCAAGGTCAGGGCTGGATCGAGTTTCAAGTTTTGGCGTCATATAGAGACGTGACATACAATTAATTCTGAGGAAATGGATAATAAGAATCATTAAACTGTTTTCTCCGGAAGCCAGAGCCATGACTCAACTTTCTTTGCTGATGGAGCGCATGCTTTATTCCCCCTTTTCTTATCCTGCTCTTCTATCTCTCTGTTTGACTGGGAACTGAAATCATGCACAAACTTGCAATAACTAATGGGTGCATTGTAAATCTGTCTAGTTCACCAAGACAGCATACACAAGTCCCATGACTACTAATAAAGTCCTTGTCACATGCACTGGCTGAGCCGAGTCGCCGTTAAACTCCGCTATGTGGTGGCCGTGCATTAGCATGCACGTGACTGGGAGGAAGGGTGAAAGTTGTATAGAAAGCAAGAGAGAGAGAGGAAATAAAGAGATTAAAAACCAAATGGCGGGGTAAATAGTAATAGCGTAGAGCGAAAAAGAAAAAAAAATATGTGAACCATTGGGAGAGATACAGAATCCTCAGGTGGGAGGAGTAATAAAGGGCCGGGCTAACATCTAGACAGGGAGTGGACATGTTTGACTGACAGGTGAGGGGACAAACTTGTGGGGCCCAAAGTATAAAAGACCAAAGTCAAGAGACAGGGGCACTGCAGAACAAGACTGAAGAACATTTTCTCTCTTTAGCTGATCTCAACACTCTCCTGGTAAGTGTGTGTGTGTGTGTGTGTGTGTGTGTGTGTGTAGGTGTAGGTGTGTGAGGGATTATCTTACAGGTGGTTGGAGGTGGCTTCTTTCATTAGATGGGATTGTGGTCACTATTAAAAAACAAGTCACATATATTGTAAATGCTGTAAGCACATTTGCAATTTTAAATTGCGCTTTAATTAGCAATTTATTTGAAAAAAAAAATCATGGAAATTTTCAATATTGTGAGAGATGTGCATTTGTGTGAATTTAGGTATGATAACGGTTTGCACAGGACTGTATACCTATGTTTGTGTGTGTGTGTTTATGTGTGTGGGAGAAAGAGAGAGGGTCTTTAAGGTCCTCAAGGTCATACATACTGATTTTGTATGTTTATGATTAATGCTTCCAAAATGACATATACAATGATTACATTTCAGTTATTTGAATATGAAAGAAAATGAATGAGTAGGAGGAGTGTGCACTGCCAGTTTTTCATTACCTGACCTTCAACGTCTGACCGCATCCCGTGTTTTGTCTGCAGACAATGTCTGACTGTGACTTGATTCTGGCCAGCTGGGGGAAAGTGGAGGGTAACCTTACTGGATTGGGAGGAGAAGTTCTGACCCGGTAAGTCCCAAAACTACTTGTCTTCAAACTTTCTTCTGGTAACATTTTCTTTTCTTTTTTTTTTTTTTATTTCTTTCATTTTTGTGAAGCTGCTTTGAGACAATGACCATTGTTAAAAGTGCTATATAAATAAAATTGAATTGAATATGCCAAGCATCAAGTTCTAGTGAAAGCTATTAATAAAAACCTGTGCTGTTTATCGCTTTAACCTGAGGTAGTGGTGGTTACACTTCATCAATCAGCAGTCACTGACTATTTATATAGTTCCTGGACCGTAGCTCTGCAGACGGCAGACAGACTGCCGGGTTTCCGCTATTGAATACTACTGTAGGCATCATCAAAGCAAATAGTTTAAAGTGCACTGGGATTTGTTGCTTGCTCTTTTAAGTCATAATGATGTGTAATATAAACATAATACATTAATCCTAATACATTTTATACCCTGGGGCTGTTTAATTGTTAAACAGCCCGTTAGTTCTCTAAAAGGTTCTAAAACCTCGCCACAGCTATTGATGAAGAGGAGGGGAGGAGAGAGAGTGTGTGTGTGTGTGTGGGGGGGGGGGGGGGGTGGGGGGGTAAAGTCAAATCCACTTGGCTGCAGTGAGAAAGGATGGATGCAGAGTAGAGCTTTATTACCTGCTTTCTCCCCCTGTGGAGTTTCCCTCTTTCAGTCCACCCAGGTAATAGGATGCAGATGTGGGCTGAGCTCACAGCATGGACAATAGTCTCTTTCTTTTCCGCTCTCCGTCTCTCACCGGTCTCAAAAGGAACCAGGACTTTTAGCGAGCTTAGATTGCCATCATGATAGCTTTTACCTTTGTTTCCGTATGGTTATTTCCCAATCCTCCTGTCTCCGCCTTTCTCTCTGATCTAGTACTTACTGTTAATTCGTAGCCGCAAATTTAGTACCGTCGATTTATCACACACACATGTTCTGTTCGCAGTCTGTTCACAGAGCACCCCGAAACCCAGAAACTCTTCCCCAAGTTCATAGGGATCGCACAAGGTGACCTGGCTGGAAACGCGGCCGTTGCGGACCATGGCAAAACTGTACTGTCAAAACTGGGCGAGATCCTCAAGGCAAAAGGCTCCAGTGACTCCATCAAGCCACTGGCTACGACCCATGCCAACAAACACAAGATCGGCCTCAACAACTTTAAAGTAACACTTAACGCTCTTTTTTACAGTTTCTAAAGTTTACTTGAGTGAATACACGACACCTCTAATGCCATCACTTACTCTTCCTTTCCATCAGCTGATCACTGAGATCATCATTCAACTGTTCGGAGAGAAGGGCATTTGGGATGCTGCCGCCCAGGATGCTTTCAGAAAGGTGATGGGTACCGTCGTCAACGAGATCGGCTGCGTCTACAAGCAGCTCGGCTTCCCCGGCTAGATGACATTTGTCCCTTCGAGTCCCTGATATTGCTGGGACCAAGTAAACGAGTGTTTATTTAGCCAATGGGAGTAGAGTGTAATCAAGACACTTATGATTATTACTATTTCTGCAAGTAATGGTTTAACTGCATCGTAGTAAGCAGCAGCTGTGGAGTGCAGGGCAAAATCAACAAACATCCACCTCAAAAAGAGTGAGACGACAACATAAAACAAGGTTAATGAAATTAGAGTCCAAAAGTCTGAGCCTTTGATTGGATTAAACATATGGTTTGTTACTAAGAGACGTTAGGGGTGAACAAGTTGCATCAGGTCCCCGTCTTACACAGAAAGTATGTAACTAGGATGTTTGGAATGATTTGCGAAAAACGGATTTGTCTCAGTTTTACAATAACGGGTTGTTTTTTTTTATTTTTTATTTTTTTGCTTGATAATAAGGATTAACATTTAATAAGCTTAATTAAAGCAGTTCTTCCTAATCGACTTGTACTTTTGGACTGACTGCATTTCACAGCCTTATCAGAAGACCACCATCAACAGTTTTTTTTTTTTTTCACATTTTTTTTTTTTTATCTTGTGTTTAATCTCTGTTAAAGGTTTTGGGCCAAGCAAACGAAAATATAAAAGATGTAAGAAATTGGTTACGGAGAAATAAAAAAGGAAGATGAGTAAACACACATGAAGAAAAAAAAAAAAAAAAAAGATAAATTTGTCTCCTGGGCCTGACTCCTCAGATTAGAACGACCAATGAACATCAAAGCCCCTTCGTCTATTTGAAAAGAACTGGACGAGAAGAAATCGGACGTGTGTTGCACGTGCACGTGTGCCGTGCTTCTAAAAGTGCAGTCCTGCTGGTCTACATCTCTCTTTCTTTCTTTCTTTCTTTTCACTTTCATTAACATGCTTTAACGTGTGATTATACACTGATCATTAATAAAATTCTCTCTGCTCACAAAGCCACTTTGTCGTGCCTTTACTTCGCCTCGTAAATAATAAAAAGTGACACCTTTGAGCAATAATTTGAAAAGTGTAATAAGGGTAATATCAATCATTTAATATTTGCTTAAAGGGTGTTTTTTTTAAATCTTTTGATTATTGCATTAAGGGTAATATTAATCATTTAATATTTGCTTAAAGGGTGTTTTTTTTTTATCTTTTGATTATTGCATTAAGGGTAATATCAATCATTTGATACTGTAATTATAAAATCAATCATTAAAGTAAACTTGCACTACTGTCAGGGCTGCTGTTGCAACACCTTCTGACTAATCAGATCAGTAATATAAAGCACACTAAATTCTGACGTTTACTACGGATATGGCACATAATAAGCTGAGTATAACTCAGTCACAATTTCACCTTCACTCCATAACGATCCTTAACCAATAATTAAAAGAAATAAAGCGATGCTTTAAATTAAGACTTGGGTGAACTGAGATTGCAGTCTCTGCAAAATGACTGCTAACGGAAATAATTTGAAAAATGCCCGTAAGCATCTGCTTGTGCTTTACAGTGACAAAAGAGATTCTCAGATCTGGAGAACACACCCCCACCAACACACAGTTACACAGATACAGTACATATGCAGCCGTATGTCGTTGGCGTCAGGCTCCTTTCACGCTTCTTATCACTGCCGCGGACGTGACTGTGATAACAGGGGCCGCTAGCTGTTTCGGAACGAGCAATAAATCGATGCGGGCACCCTTTAATGCCAAACGCACACAAACACACTTGACTGAGGACAGCAGAGTGTTAACGCCAGAAGCTACCTTTAAATGAAATACACCGTGAATACAGGCTGACACTGGTAACCGTATCCATGACAGGTGGAGATCGTTGGCATGGTGGTGTGTGGATAATTGCTGTGAAGTTACAGGGAGCGCTGTAGATCCCTGTGGTTTTTAGGGCGCGGCTCTCGGAAACTGAAAATAGGTTAAGTGCTTATTGTGGGAACAGTCGAAGAGAAAAAGATAAAAAGAATGGGAGAGCGAGATAGAGAGAGAGAGAAAGAGAGAGAGGAGAGAGGGAGACATATGGTGGTATACGTCTGAAGGGGATGTGAGGGTGGTCACGTAGACATCTTCTGAAAAAGTATCATGTTACACTTGAGTGTAGTTTTGTTTCCAGCCATTCCAGCACACCACTGAGATGAGACAATCGCCGGGACTTGAGCTCATGACCTTCATTGTTGTTATGTTTATTTAACATTATTGTGATTCTAAATTGGATTTTGTTTTATGGATGTTTAAAAAAAAAAAAAAAAAAAAGGAAATGTGCGCTTGTCTTCTTCGTGGTACAAAAAGAAAAGAAAAGAAAAAGTGCCCTCAGATGGTGTGGAGGAAAATCCTTGTTCTCCTGGTGCATCAGTGGTACTTCACTTTACCAGGTTGATATTTTCACAGTAAAGATGCAGATAAAAAATATACTAAATTTGCGCAGGGTCTAATGAAAATACTGCACGGGCCTATTTGATAAATAAATAAAAAGCTTACAACGTACCGAAAAGGGCGCTGGTCATCTTGTGCTTTGTTCTTAAGCCATTCCTCTATCCTGAGAATGTCTTATTCAACAATTAATCAGACACACACAGCTTTGGTTAATGTGTGTTTTTAGGAACAGCATGAATTGCAGAAGCATGCTGCCGGACCGCTGCCTCAGGTCGGATATGACATACTTTCTCTTCATTCGTCATTTGCTACGCGACTCCGTCAATTCTCCGTGAAGAGATGTTTCAGTACAGAGAGCAAAATGTGATACGTGCCGCGGAGCACGTTTCTTCAGTGGAGTAAAACTTGTTGTAACCTGCGGGTATAGCGTGCAAGATGTTTTATTCTGTTTCAAGATGAAATTAATCCATTTAATCTTGGAATTGTAGGTAGAGTGGGGTCAAAATACACATTAACTACCCGCAAGTCTAGACAAAGAGCGGCGGATAATAGTGGCGTAGGCAAAAGGAAAGGCTGGGAAAATATCATGTAGAGTGATTTATAGAGCAGAAAGAGTTACAGATAGAATGGCGAATGCGACTGATTTTTCTCAGATTTGCCCAAAATAAACACTTACATGCCTTCCTGATGGATGTTCCTGTCTCGGGACAAACATGACTTCAGAGCAAAAAAAGCAAACGTGGCGGACAATAGCTCTGGCTGAGCTTGAGACACTAAAGGTATACAGAGTATGACGTAGGTCACTTGGGATGGGGCCACTTCCTTAACGTTTACAACAAACAGATACAAACCCATACTTCAGGATGGTATCACACAGAGAAACAGTACTGTACTGCTCAAGCCAGGCTCCAAAGAGCGTCTGGATTAGAGACAGAGATGATTTGGGCAGAGCCTGAGGATGTTGGAATGAAAGTCTGCACAAGAATGTTACAGGAATAGGGACGCTGGCATGGCAGTTCATTTAGGTATTGCATTAATGGGGTTATCAGTGTTATGCAGCACCACGTCAGAGTCACTGTTGAACTGGCTAACAATATCTGCCAAGTTACAGTCCGTTTCCCATAATAGACATGAGCCAATACAAAAGTCGGTAATATGAATCGACAAATGTTTCAGTGGAGCTCAGGAGTCAGTCAAAACACTAAAAGTCAGGAGGAAAAACACCAGTGCATGACCTTCACTATTACACGGTCGCTTTAGACTCACTATCACAAGACCAAGTTCTCATTTAATCCGAGTCTCAGTGGCTCCTGGGCCTCTCTGTGAGTTCATTGTCCTCGCTGAAAAGAAGCATCTGGTTTCTGAGGATTCCAACCCATTTGCAGTGTTCCGCCTCCCTGTGTGTATGTGTGTATGTGTGTGTGTGTGTGATCTTTAGGGAAAGTGCCTGATTGTGTGAGAGAGAAAATGAGATAGTGTATATCCTGAATGCATCCTCGGGGGGCTCAAATGTGTGTGAGGAAAAGGCAAGGCAGGAAAGTCGAGACGAGACGACACGCACACGTTTCCCCTGAAGACGCGATGAATCGTGCAAAAACTCACATAGTAGGACAACCACAGCTATTTACAAAAAACAGCTTTGTATCATGCATTATGTGACAAATGTATCGATGTGTGGAAGAGTCCAATTAGCTGCAATATGAGCAGTTATATAGGAATGTGGAGAAGGGGTATAAGCTCTCGTACCACTGAAAGCATTCGAATGTGGTTGAGCCATCGGAGTCGACTCCCATTAAGAAAAACGGTTCATCGGATTACACGGTAATTGTAGCATAGTACAATTTGCACCACTGAGACTGACACTTCTCTGCTCGAGTGTTTGCGCAGATGCAGATACAGGGGGTTATGGGTAAGAAGATAAGCAGAGGTGCACTGAGTGGTTGGCACGCACATATTCAAATGCTCAAACAGGATGTTGCGTGTATAAACAGTAAGGTGAATCAACCAGCTTACAAGCAAAAGCAACCTGCAATTAGCAATGATTCTGTTATTATTTAATTTTTATGTTATACATATAATACAGAAAATGTTTGTGCCAAAGAAGATACTTCTGATTTTATGCTACATGGAAGTGACCAATCTTGCTTCCCTAAAAATTTCAAGTTGCCAACTGGAACTGTTCCGCCGCAAAATGTCCATTTTTCAGTATTATCCTGTCTTACTTCAAAATGCTAACTATTCATAATTATTTGAGTATTGATCCTAAAATGCGAATAAGCTTCTCGAAGCATGTGATCTGTAAAAATTGCTACTTAAATAGTTTTTTGGTAGAAGTTTAAAAAGCAAAGAATCTGTAGTGTCCGTAACCATGTCAAATTCATGTTACAACATTATTTTAGAACAATACACTTTTTCAGGTTTCTGTCTATAAAACAAATCAAATATAAGATTATTAAGCTCATTTATAGTAAAATGTTATTTAAATTTTAAATGAAAATTTTTTTGTTCTATTGGCAGATAATTCTGCTTCTTTTACAAAATGAATTCTAAAAACTAGCAAAATTATTTTCCAATAGAACCAGAAATTTTTTGCTTTCAATTTTAGTAACATTCGACAAGAAATAATCTCAAT
>JAQQZT010000010.1:3484297-3506413 GCA_030068275.1 Clarias platycephalus | reverse complement strand
CAGACAGGCACACACTTTCCCCTGAAAAGCCGACAGACAGCCAGACAGGCACACACTTTCCCCTGAAAAGCCGACAGCCAGACACACACTTTCCCCTGAAAGCCGACAGCCAGACACACACTTTCCCCTGAAAGCCGACAGCCAGACACACACTTTCCCCTGAAAGCTGACAAGCCAGACACACACTTCCCCCTGAAAGCCGACAGACACTTTCCCCTGTGTCCCCCCTGTGACGTGTCTCGGAGTGATTTACTCACACGTGGACGTTCAGCTCTTTCTCCCTCTGCACGATGGCGTCGGCGAGTTTGGACTGAAATTTCTCCTCATTCTCGACTAACTGTAATAAAAGAACAAGAATAAACAACAGGGAGGAAACGAGCTCAGTCACGTGCTATAGCTAACTGGCTAATCACAACATAAACACAACACAAGCACGCGCCCTGTGTGGACTAAACTCACCAGGACGGTCGCAGTGTTCAGTTCGGGTATTTTGCTGTAAGGTGTCAGTGACGCCATGGTGCATTAAAACTAACTTTTAACTCAAACGCTTTTTAATAAAAACTTTAATTTAAAAAAAAAAAAAACTGCTTCTTCCTGCTGCCGCGTCTTTTCAAAGCCGCTGCCGTCACTTCCGGCGTCACTTTGCTGCCCCCTTGTGGATGCGCGGTTTATTACTCCTGTCACAATATATTACTAAAGGCCAAATAATTTATCTCCACACTCCGTCTGTGTAATAAATGTTTACAACATGGTGTGAAGATTATAACTGAGGTCAATTTAAAATAATAATAATAATAATAATAAATAAATAAATATAAAATTTAAACTGAGGGATGGGGTGGTGTGGGGTTTAATACATCTGATTAGCGGTTTACGCTAATTGTAGAGTTATAATTATTTTATCGCGTATTTACCAAAAGATTTGTTAACGTCCTCTAGTAAATATTCTTATTTATTTGTTTAATATATTCAAATGTTCAACAGCTAATACTGTGGCAGCGTGCTAGGTTTATAATTTACCTCAGCATCAGTCAGACACTCGGTTGCCTAGTAACAGACAGTCAGCTATTTTTATTTTATTTTTTTTTATTCAGAAGAGGTGGGATCAAAAACCTTCAAGATTTGTACGCCACAGACGCGGTGACTTTGGCCGAACGTCCTCCCTCAGACGACCTTAAAACCTGGCACTCGTACCTGGTGCTCCGGCCACTGGGGGACGAATTCTCGATGGACAATTATTATTATTTTTATTATGATTCCACCTCGTAATACAGTATACAGAGGGGAAAGAAAGGGAAAAAAAACTAAAGACAGAAAAACATTTGTCAAACGCTTTTATTTAACTTGTATAGCATCTGGTGTGTCAGGCCTCTTCAGAAAACTTAACAGCAAACTAAAAAATAAAATAAAAATAATAATACAGTTGTGCACACAACATACAATAGTAGAAACAGTTGGCCTTTGTGATAAACAACCTGAAGTTACAAATAAGCATGGAAAAAAGTGGTATTGTTTGCTTCCAAAGGAAAATAAAAAAATACGTAGGACGGCTACGACTTAAACGCTGGTGTACTGAATAAACACACCGTCGCGGTTTCCAGTACACCGGAGTTGAGTGTTGAGAAGAAGCCCCGGGGTTTAGATTCACAGTTAACTGCTGCTCGGGTTTCATGTAAGCATCAATGTTTATATTGTTTAGTAATGTATTTTGTCATCATCGTTCCATCCCTAAGCAAAAAAAAAAAAGCTTTCAAATCTAATAAAAAACTAAACTGTGAAACTGTAAATACTGGTTAACCAACAGCGCGGTTATGGGTCACGCACCGCAAAAACTGTTATCATCTCAGCAAGTGAAATATTCTGGAATCTAGACAAATCTATTTATAAATTCGTTAACGCATTTCTAGTCAAATGTAACTGCAAGCGAAAAATGTCTTTCACAAAATTTTAGGAATTAATTCCATAAGAAGCAAAATGATCTCCCAATTGAATGACATTTTCTGCTTGCAATTTTGGTAATTGTAGTAGGGTTTGACTAGAAATCTGTTTAATAGTCGTATATTTTGTTTGTTGCAATCTTATTTTAAAAAATGTAGATATATTTGGCTAGATTTAACAATGTTTCTCTTGCCAAGACGAGAGTGAGAGTCAGGATTGCAGCATTCTTAGCTACTGATTTCTCCTTATCACACTCGCTTCAGATTTGGATTGCGTTCAGGAAATTTGGTAACAGGTGATGTGTGTGTGTGTGTGTGTGTGTGTGTGTGTGTGTGTGTGTGTGTGTGTGTGTATTTATATATGCATATATGAAGGCTGTGAAGCTTCAGGAGCTGAGAGTCACATAGACTGCTGGAGAGACCAAACTCATTACCACACGCTAAGAGATAAGAGATTTGGGAGGAAATAAATTGATTGAGGAACGCATCACGACTCTTTGGTGCAGCAACTCAAGTATCTGCACACTGAATGCAAAATCAATTTCTTTTTACACATGTTGCAGTTCCTCCATCATCCTGCAGGTGACAGGTTCGTAAAACTATTTACAGATCGACAGGCAGCACAGCATCCCATGCAGTAGAAGTAAGGATTATTTTATTTTATTTTTTTGCATAATGAAATCTGAGAAAAGAAAGATATTGAACTGGATATTTATATAATAGTGGTACTTATAGAATCGCGATATAAATCGAATCAGACTCTAGGTATCGTATCAGGTGACCCCTGGCCGATCCCATCCCTACTTTAAAGCATAAATGGTTTTAGACAACATTGTTTTATTACTTCTTTTTAAGAAAACGTATTAAGAATTTAGAAAGTGTACGTATCTTTGATAAATAATCCAAAACCTAAGTGAAAAGAAAAAAAAAACCATCATCAATCACCAACTACTGCAATTTCTGACGTTACATTTCCACATGCTGATAACGCTTGTAAAGGATGCTTGATAACTGCCTCGGTAATGAGGTCTGTACACAAAGCAAGGTCATGGTTTATCGCCGCACGTTTAGCTTACAGAGCTCCTGTTAGAGGTCAGAAAATCGCGTCCCAACCTTAAAGCAGCTAGTTAACACATAATTCCAGCTTCACAGTCGCTATTTAAAAAAAAAAAAAAAAAAAAAAAAAACACCCTAAGCATTTATAACAGTAAGAACAAAATGTCTTGGAAAAAAAAAAAAAAAAAAAATTTATTCCTCCCATTGACTCGCTGTAATACGAATTACTTCAGCACCGTCTCCCCACCTCCCCCCAGCACCCCACAAACACACACCCTGCTTTGGTTGGCTGGCAGGTTGCAGGTCGCTCTGTCCATAATCTGAATGCGTAACAATCTCTGGTCCTGTCGTTTTTTCGTTTGCACGCCCATGAATAATAAACCTGGTTAAAACAGGTACGTTACAAACAAACGTCTAAGACACGCAGAGGGGTGAAACTGTATGAAATCAAAATTAGTTTGTTTCTTTTTACTGGATCGCAACAGCAACACGCACACACTGCTTTGAAGTACAGTCCTCGATTCCTCACTCTGCTGTCAATGATTTATTACTCGTGGTAAAGAAACGTCGCGCTGAGGATCTAACTGGCGACCCCGGAGACCAGAGCCGAGGCCTCGGCTTTTTTTTATGGTTTGTTTTTTTGTTGAACAAGTGGTCGTGTGCTGTAACCCGTGACGCTGATTTGCGGCGGTGGGTTTACGTAACTGTGCATTAACTACAATTTGTCAAGTCAGTCAGACGGACAGAAGTGAAAAGACGAGCAGATGAATCACGAGGGTGTGTGTGAAATATCTGATATTATCCGAGTTCTGCGCGCTCTCACACCGCACGGTCTCTCTGCAGGGCTGCAGCCCAGACCGCCTGCTGGTTCAAAAAACAAGACCGTAAAAGAAAGTCTGTGGAAAATATATATATATTTTTTGTGTTTCAATTAAGTTAATTAAAAAAATAATAAAAATAAAAAAAGAGAGCCAGAATCCTAAAAAAAAAAAAAAAAAAAAAAAAAAGACATGCAGAGTTGAGCATGAGATCTTTTGTTTAATGTTTTGTTTGTAGTCATCAAAAGAAGAAAAAGAAACTGCTTGTGTGTGTGTGCTGTTGTCTGAAAGAAAAAAAAACAAACAAAGAAGCCTAATTGTGCTAAAATTCATCTTGGTAAGGAGACACTGTGCGTCTCTGCCGAGCCCGTCACCCAGTCAGCTAACACACAGAGAAAATAAAGGACAGGAAGTCATGTGAAAGCAAAGCAACCGACATCATTCTCTCTCTCTGTTTATATCTCTCCGGACTCTCTCTCCTCGGAGCTGGAGCGGTTCTCTCTCTCCACCGACACTGATCTCTCTCTGCCCTTCAGCCTGCCCGTCTCCGGGGACGACGGCGACCGCTCCCTCTCGCCCGGCTCCCGCTCCCTCTCGCCCGGCTCCCGCTCCGCGTCCCTCCGGTTTTCTTCCCTCCATCGCTCGTCCCCTCCTCCGTGCTCCCTCCATCGCTCCTGTGACGGGGAGCGCTCCCGCTCGCGAGTGTGTGATGACCTGAGGCGGAGGACACGGACGACAGTTAAAGGTAAATCCTTCAGCCACGAACACACACACACCCCATCTCTTTATTCCTAGTGTTTTTTATATGTAATGAGGTTGGAAATTAATTTTTAAAAATTAATTAAACTAATCCTCTCTCACACACACACACACACACACACACAGTGGGGTGGATCTACACTGTTCACAATGTCCTCCTATACCAAACTACGGTCTGTATTTCCAAGCCGTGTCTGATTTGTACTTTTCCTCTAAATGTTAACGCGACACCGCACCTCTTCTTCTTCCTCCTGTGGGAGTGGGAGCGAGAGCGATGTCGTTCTTTATGTCTGTGCTTCCTGTCTCGCTCCCGGTCTCTGGAGTGGGATGAGCGATGACGCCGCGAGCGATGAGACGATGAGCTTCCACCATCCCTGAGACACACACACACACACACACACACACACAGAGAGAGAGAGAGAGAGAGAGAGAGAGAGAGAGAGAGAGAGAGAGATTTTAAATGACTTCATGATGACGTACACACTCCTAGATTTCAATGATACGACACAAGCAAGTGATTTTAATCGTCACAATTCCCTAAAACACACCATGTCGCAGGTTCAACCAGGGAATTTCCAACACCAACCTGAACAATTGTTTGTTTTCTTCGCTATACAACAACAAGAAATGTTCACCGTCTCATGGTTGTGTACGAGTCGCCGCTACGTTCCGTCACCGTATTGCGTCGTGTCGCGTTTGTCATAGAGTGCACGTTTGCACTTTTTTTTTTTTTAGTTGTTGTTAATTTGTGATCTAAGCTAGTTAGCTAATTAGGTTTCATCTTCATTTATGGTTGTATGTAAATTTATGTTGTATGTATTTATGTATGTAGCCTGAAATGTGTTTGAAATGACAATAAAAGTCTACTTGGCTTGACAACACATTATATGATTAATAAAATAAAATAAAAACTGGGATGTGTGTGTATTTGTAGTTTGATTTTCGGAAAGATGACGCAAGAAAATCTTAACGTGAAGAGTGTGACGTGCAAAACCTCTCACACCGAGTGTGTGTGTGCGCGCACGACGGTAAATACCTTTCGCCTCACAATGACCGGGTACTGCTGCTCAGACTGCTACGTGCTAATAGATGTTTATGCTAGCACTCCTGGTTGATGTACGTGTGTGTGTGTGTATAATGTACTACTCAGGGTGCAGTAATACTGAACGCTGATGGTGGGATCGATCTGTGTTATACTGAGCAGTTTTTATCCGATTATTGATCGATCGCTGATTGATTTACTCAGACCATCAATCGAGTATCAAACATTCACAGAGTCACATGACTAGTGTAACCCGCGGCGTACGGGGTGAACCGGACAAGAGCTGCTGTTTGTTTTCTGTTTTTTTGGAGACGCCACAACTCGACAAAGTGTCTCAGATCCTCAGGACAGATTTTTCCTGATTTGATTCTCCTGACTGTCCTGTTCCGTCTCCACTGATGATGAGAAACACAGTTCAGACTCTTAAGTTAAAGTCACCTGTATCTGTCCCCACTGCGAGATCTGGACCTGGGAAGAGAAAGAGGGATAGAGAGAGAGAGAGGGGGGGGATTTAGAAAATCTCTCCGTCCTGTAAATCACGTGTCACTGTATCACATTAACGTCTCTATGACGACCCCATGTGAGGAGCTCACCTCCTGCGCTCTCTCTCCCTCTCCCGTTCCCTCTCGCGCTCTCTCTCTCGCTCTCGTTCTCTCTCGCGTTCGCGCTCTCTCTCCCTCTCTCTCTCCATCTCCCACTCCCGCTGTTTCTCTTCCTCTCGTTCACGCTCCTCTCGCCGCTTCATCCGCATCCGCTCCTGTTTCTCCACCACCGCTTTCTGACAGACAGACAGATAGAGACAGACAGACAGACAGAGAGAGAGAGAGAGACAGAGAGACGGGTGTGTTAGATCTCCCAGGTTATGACGTGGTGATAAAGATCACACGCATCTCTTCCAGTCAATCAGACGTGTCCCTGTCCTCACCCTCAGCTTCTCCAGCTTCTCCCGGATCTCGATGAAGCCCAGGTGAAGTTTCCCGCCGAAGTGGTCGGCCAGGCGGCGGTCGTTGTCATGGAGACCGAGGTAGGCGGAGCAAACCTCACACACCCTCAGCTTCTGCTGCTGGAAACTGGAGGCTGGCATGGAGTTCCGGTATATGTCCTACACACACATACACACACAAACGCGTTTGAGTCTGTTCCTCTGTGTATCTCGGATTAACAGATCGTTCCCCCCGCCCCGGAGTCACACACACACACACACACACACACACACACTCACCTCCGCCTCTCGTTTAAGAGCGCGTGTTTTCTCCACCTTCTCCAGCACCTGCTGCGCCTCGTCCACGTTCCCCTCTCCACCCAGCTGCTCCGCGCGCGCCAACAGCTTACCGATTTCCTCGTTGAGTTCGTGCACGCGCTCTGCCTAAAACACACACACACACATCACTATGCTGAATTTTACACACGAGTTAGATTACTATATGGTTGTGTGTGTGTGTGTGTGTGTGTGTGTGTGTGTGTGTGTGTGTGTGTGTGTGTGAGAGAAAGCAGACTCTCCTGATATTTTTTTCGTTAACAGTGGATAAATGCAAGAGGAAAAAAGTTACAAGGAATGATGTGCCACGCCCGCAGTGTAAAGGATCCTCACACACACACACATTGAGATCTAAATCTGACACAATGACTAATAAAGGCTATTTAGTGCAGCGCTGCTCTGAACTTCCTGCCAGATGTGCTGCTCCAGGTGTTCGACCGTTTCGGTAGAGGCTCGGAGCAAACGCCAGTCTCTCTAGGACTTCCCCGTGTGTGAACACAGACACACACACACACATACATACACACACATACATACATACACACACATAGTGTTATTTATTATGTATTCGCGCCTAAATGAATCTTTCCTCTCTGTTCAACGAGGTGAAGTCTTCCGTGTCTCCGGAGAATTATTTTTATTAATTTTTATCTGATCTGTAGGAATTTCTACCGAACACCAACAAATCAAAGAAAGGTCAGACAGATGTTGAGGTGTTGAATGGTTTCAGCTCGTCTGTGTGATGAGGAAAAGAAAGAGAAGAAGAAGAAGAGAATAAAGAGGCGGTTGGTTACCTTGGCAGCGACCTCAGCACTGATCTCTTCCTGAGTCTCGGCAAGTCGCTTCTTGGCGAGTTCGGTCCTCCGGTCACAGTCGGCGATGAACGACTGCAAGTGTTCGGCAGCCTGGACACACACACACAATTAGTCACGTGACTTTTTTTCTCAGATTTTCTCCCTTAGATGGACGCAGCCAATAAAACAATATTTTAACTTTGAATCGCTCTACAGTTGTTGTGTTCTGGTTCGTAAACTAACTCCTCATCCACGCTGCCATCTCCTCCCGTACGGAACGACACATTAACACACACACACACACACACACACACACACACACACACACACACACACACAGCCGATCAGACGAGACGTCCTGCCTCCAGAAAGACTACGAAATAAGGAAAATGTTAATTCAGTGCATGAGACGGTCACCGGCTCATCATAAGAAAAAAACGACTCTCTGGAGACACATCATGTTTTGTTATTGTTTTTTTTTTTTTTCCCCTCACAGACTGATCAATGCCATCCAGTCGAAATGACCTTGTTGTGCAGCATGATGTCTGGAAGACACAGAGGGACCACAGTGTCCTGTACGACCACACAATACATATATACACGATTTATGAATGAAAACATTTTCCAGTCACACTATTCATACAGTTTGTTTACATTATTCTCTTTTTATATTAGTTGATAACGCTGGTGATCGAGGCAAAATCTTCTGCCTCGAAGCTTCGTTTAATTAATTTTAAAAGCTTGCATATGTTTTTGCGCAATTATTTGTTGACAGCTCGCTTCTGAAACAGCGCGCTTCCGGATGCAAGACGCCAGTAAACACCAACGAAGAAGCAGCGCTTACGTCACCCACAAAGTGGAAGGAGACGCAAACAGTCAGCTGTGTATTGATTTGATGGAGCGCTCTGTTGCGGCTACAAAATGGAACAGAGCGCTAAAAATATCAGCGAGCCAAGAGATGAAGAAACCAGCAAGAGAAAACCACAGAAATTGGTAAAGGCTTATAATGTTATATCTGAGCTGAAGATTTAGAAACTTTTCTGAAAGTTTAGTTGCACAACTTAGTGTTTTTGTATAATTATTTATTTGAAAATAAAAGTAGATTTTTCTACAAAGAAAAACAATTAATCTTTGTTTCTCTTATATTTTAATTAAGCAAAAATACATTTTATACGATTAATCAATTAATTTTGGTAGAATACTCGATTACTAAAATATTCGATAGCTACAGCCCTAGTGGAATTAACCAATCAATCGATTCACCGATCGGGCCAGAGATTAGCGACTGATTCAATCATACGACTCGCTTCTTTCATCTATCTCCCTTCCTGATTTTTACGCTGGCCTTCTAACGCGGGGGCGGGGCTTAACAAGAAGCAAATCGGTGATACTACACTGATGGTGTCCGACTGTGTCGCTGTTCCTCTATTATCCTGCAGGTGGCACTACAGACACAGCACAGCATTCTGTGTAGCAGGAGCGAATTATTTGCTAATTAAGTTTTGCTTCAAAATGTAATAAAGTCTTTATTAAAATTTCCAGATGTTTATAAATTCACAGTACAGATGGTATCAGACATCGTACTCACGTCCAGCTCGAAGAAGAACTCCTGGTGTTTGGAGGCGATCTCGTAGTCCGCCCTCAGCGCCAGGTCGTGGACCTTTACACACTCGCCCAGGTCCATGCGCTACATCACACACACACACACACACACACACACACACACACACACAGGATCAAAAAAGTGAAGAAAGAAACAGGGTTTATAAATCAGAAAAGATTCAACAACAACAAATGACACATGAGTGAGTGAGGAGAATAAGTGTGTGTCATAAACCCGAGATCATACATCAGGAACATGTTATTAATTTTCACCCCATCGTCAATCTCTCTAAAATCCTCCGTCACTCACCGTCCCTGATAAGATGTCGTGAGGGCAGGACTCCAGTAAGTGACTTTTACACACTCTTTCATCTGTGAACTTGATCCTCTGCCGCATGGTGTCTCCTACAACGACAAAAACACACACACATCCTGAGGAGTCGTACCTCTCATCATTAGACATGACACACACACACAGTCTGAAACACAGAAGATATTAGAGATGGAGGGAAATCAGTTCGTGATTCTTTTGGGTGCTGATTCACGCATCACCACACGGACTCCAAAAATCACAATCTTTAAAAACCATTATTACATTTATAACAGTGATGAAGCTGTCGATCGGTCGAGTGAGCAGTGAGTCTGGTTTTCAGTTCGACTGGCGGTGACCGGTGATCAGCCTCAGATATTAACCATTCTGTACTGAGCGGCGCAACAGAAACACATTTTTATGGCGTTACATTATGAAACATTGTGTGTGTTAAAATCCTCCAATCTGTCTTTTTTCTCCAAACTCTCTAAGTGTATTAGTCTCAAACCCACTCATTACACACACACGTTACACCAGTCTCAAAGCACTGCAAGCGCTAATTAGTCGTGCCTTGGAAACCCAGCGTGCCCACATTAGAAGCCGCGCGTATCCGCGTTCTCGCTGCCTCTTAACCCACTCGCTCAACGTCGTGTTGAGTTTTGAGCCTTCGGAGGCGTTTAAGGCTGTAAATCATCACAGTTTCTTTATTATCCTACAGGTGGCGCTCTCTGAACTACAGTGAGACTCCGACTTACAGATACTCGAGTTGCGAACGTTCACGGATACGAACGGACCTCGAACGAATCACGAAACGTAGCTCACGTCAGAGCGAGGATGTGTGGAAGAAAAAGGAAAAACAGCGGTGATGTGGACGGGATTACTAGGAAACGCAAAGCAAAACGAAAACGAAAGTGAAAATAATTGAGAGATTGGACGGGGCCAAAAGATGGTAGATGTAAGAAAGTATGTTCTGGGATTTAATATAGCAGATTGTGTGCGTCAATGCCATATAAACCACACACACTCACTAAATGCATAACATACAATAAACTATACGACTGTTTGCCCATGCGTACTTAAACATTCTTAAATTCAGCAATTGGTCTGGTTCCTGTGTGAGGGTGATGACCACACTAATAAGTGTAACACTAATAAGACCCGGCTCTAGAACTAGTATACAGTCCTTCTAAGTCTCACCAACAGTAGACGACTTTGGTTTGTCGTCATTTTTTTAATAATTTTTTTAAATGCTTTACATTGTACATTTGTGTCAAAGGTGTGCAAGAGTCATGTAAGAGAATAAAATTTATGAATTAATCTGACGTACAAACATGCTCACAGAATGGAACTCACTGTATTTACACATCTTCACCCCGTGTGAATCATTTGTTGAGTTTGTTTAGAATAATAATGATAACGATCAGTTAAATGTTAAACTCTTGTTAGTTCGTACTGTTTAAATGCTGTACTCGGTTTTTAAGTAAGAAAACTCATGTTGTAAGGAACGGGCTACATTTTATTACTCATTAAATGTTTATTTTTTTTTAAAGGTTTAAAACAATTTTAAAACTATGCTGAATTTTAATCAAATCAGCCCCGAGGTATATCCTCAAGTGCATACTTTACTGCGTTTTTACATACGCTACCTGGCCGAAAAGTATGTGCACCCGTGATGAAAGTCGCATTCCATATTTTGCTAAAATCGCATCCCAACTTTTCTGAGACGACTTTCCACCAGATTTATGTATCTATGAATCTGTGTTCATTCGCCGATGTTTGGATGTTGAGGAGATTAAAAAGTTCTGGTTCAGGACACACAAACTGCAACGTCCAACTTTGTTCAACACAGTGTGTGTGTGTCTTTACACACATGGTCAAACTAGAACAGGTTTGTGCGTCTTAATTTCGCAGAAGCGAAACATTTCATACGGTCACAGACAGTACAGTCCACACTGTCAGGGAAAGAGTTTGAGGAAGAAGCACATGTACAGGTTTCATACTTTTGTCCTATGTGTGTGTGTGTGAGTTATTAGTGAAGCTGCACGTGATGTAAGGTCTTAATATTACACCAAAGGTTCTTCAAGTCTTAACATCACTTTTAACAACGTCTACAACCTTTAGTTCGAAGAGTGTGTGTGTGTACACACTTTCACTATCATTGTTAACGTTAGGTCTATTACGTAGACCTCTGTGTACACTCGTGTGTGTGTGTGTGTGTTCTGCTCGCAAGTTACACAAGTTAAACACATCCTTATGGATGAGCAGATGAGAATTTGTTTTTCATTTTGGTACCTGGTGTGTGTGAAGCTGTAGAAACTGGGGCACGCGCGCACACACAAAGCTAAAGATCTTTGATCAGGAAACACACACACACACACACACGCTGTGGTTCTCACTCACCGTCTCGGCCTGTCCCCATCAGCTGGTCCAGCATGGCCCGCATCTGCGCCTGAGCCGACATCTTCGGCGTTATAAATTTATATTATTATTATTATGAATATAAAGTCGTGTTGTTTCTCACACACACTCATACAGGCCTTCGGTTCGGTGCGTGCCTGAGCGCGCGCGCGCCTGACCCCGTGTGTGAGTGAGCCTGCGTGTTTAACTTTCCTGACTGACCCGGATGTATATAAACAAAACAAAAAAAGACGAATTAAAAAAATAATACTTCTCCGTGTTTTAGATTTATAAAGAGTAACCAAATCAGGAGAGCGTGAGTGTGTGTGTGAGTGTGTAAATGGTTCGTCCCTTTTATCCACCTCTCTCTTTTAGCTTTTAGCCTTGTCAGCTAAGCTATGCTAAGCTAACCTACGCTAAGCTAAGCTAGCGCGACTCGGCGAGGGGGAGAAATGAGACAGTTGTTCCTGTTTGTTTCTAAACCCCGCTCCGCAGGCGAACAGCACACTACTACACTCTTAATTTCTCCATGTTCGTGACTTTTATATATAGTTTTATTTGATCAATTTATTTAATTTAAACCAAAAAAATGTTTTTGTTTGTTTCGTAGATTTGCGAACTTCCTGTTCTCTCTCTCTCTCTCTCCGAACCGCGCGCGCTCGTCTCGCGGACGCAGACTCCGGGAAGCGTGACGTCACAGCACCCGGCGCCTGATTGGCTGGAACGTGGGTCACAAAGAAGCCCCCCTCCCCTTACCAAGTTGATCTTTCAGCGTTCTAATCTATTTTTATTTTATTTATTTACTTATCCTCGTTATTTTAGTGTCCTCCTGGCTTATACTGTAGTTTCTTTCTATTTTAATAAATGATAATAAAAGTTGGCCTTTCAGCCAGGGACTGAAAGTTTTTTTTGAATGACACAAATATTAATTTTCACAAAGTCTCCTGCTTCTGTGTTTTTAGATCTTTTTGTCAGTAGTTTCTTTGGTATACTGAAGTTTTAGCACAAATACAAGCAATTTATAAGAGTCAAAGGCTTTTATTGACGATTACATTAAGAGTCTGCATTAGCAGTGTTGACCCTTCTTTTTCAAGACCTCTGACATGCTGTCAATCAACTTCTGGTCCACACCCTGACTGATGGCGTAACCCATTCTTACATCATCAATTCTTGTGGGTTTTTGTTTGTCCACCCGCATCTTGAGGACTCACTGAGATTAGGGTCTGGGAGTTTCCTGGACACTGATCCAAACTTTCCATGTTTTGTTCCTAGAGCCACTTAGTTATCACTTTTGCCTCGTGCCGAGGTCCTTCATCATGCTGGAAAAGTCATTGTTCATCACCTTGGATGGTTGGCAGAAGGATGTTTTGTGCCTTGCTCTCGAGGATGTTTTTACACATGGCTGTATTCTTAGGCAATTTTTTAAGTGAATAGTTGGTTTGGCAGAGAAGTTCAGCCTTTACGTATTTGTCATACAATTTTAGTTCTTCGTTTATCCCAGCTTTTGTTAGGAGTCTAAGGTCAGACTGCAGGGTCAGCCATTATACGGCACCCCTGGAGCAGACAGGCCTTGCTCAAGGGCGCAACAGCGGCACTGAGCCACACTGAACTAGCTTCGGAACCACTTTGATGAAAAAGAGGAAAGAAAGACTTAAACCGGTTCCAGCATGACAGTGTGCGGCAAAGCCGGCTCCATGAGAACATGAGAGGGTTGGGGTGAAGGAACTCAAGTATCCTTCACAGAGCTTTGACTCAGCCCCACTGAAATGTTCAGTTTTGTGGTGAACTAGATTACATTGTATTGTGACCCACGTGTGTTTGTTCAACCAGCTCTGAAAAGAGGAACCATTTAATAAAGGGGGTGTTCATCAAGTCTCATGATGCTATTTCTGGTTAATGAAGGCGTGAAACAGGTGATGGACATTTACAGAAGATGTCAAGCACGGTATGGTGATGAGACTCTGAGTCGCGGGAACACGCGGTAATGTGAGCGGTGCAAACTTGACTTGAACACCCCTTGTATAACCCATGTGTTAACGATACGTAGTGTAATTACTGTGTGCTGCATTTTTATAAATTATAGTAATAAATCACTGACGAGCAAATGAATGACTCCAGAAATGCATTGCTCCTTTATTGTATTGATGTGAAAGAGAGACATTTTGTACTATATGTAAGCTGTATACAGTATCATATTCATATACATATGTATAAAAAAAATGAAATGTTTTTTTTTTCTTTTCCCTCTCCTCATTTTTCTTCTCCTTCATTATATAAAACAGAACCTAGCAGTGATTATCAGTTATAATAAATGAGAATAAATATGGGTATGGGGAGGTCTTTTTCTGCTCACGCGGTCATCCAGCGACCTGGTCAAAAAGGCACCAGGACGCGCTCGGACTGGCGCGGAGCGTGGAGATGTTTGGCATCGCTTACTTACAAAGTATCACACTACAATCTCAAGCTTATCTTAATCACGTTGCTGCTTCAATTCCAGCTCAGATTTCCTCAACAGAGACTGATAAATGCTATGATTCTTTTTTTTTTCCTATACTAGATAAAAACAGATTAAATAGGATTAAATTCATTTTTATGTTTAAAACACACATAGTACCCCAGAAGCGCCGAGCCCTGGGGAAATTAACACACCGAGTGACGGACATCATAAAATATTATGCGGTTGAGGATTGGCACATGGCTCATGTCGACGTGTGAGAAGTGGTATCTGGTGTACACGTGTTGTATACGTGAAGATGGAGGAAACCTTCCTGTTACAGCTTTTAAACATGTTTCGTCACCAACCACCACAACTCGTTAGAATCACAGCGTACAGATTATACATACACACCAGACTGCCACGTCATCAGGTCTACTTATGGGGTACGGGCATTAATTTAACATCTACTAAGTGACCTGTCTTAGTGGTGTAACGGTACACGAATTCAAATTTGGACTCTTCGGTTCGGTGTGCAGATCCGATCGAGGGATTTTCTTTGTTCATTTGATGAATTCAGATGAATGGAACATGCAGCATGTCGCAAGGTTCAGATATCACTCCAGAGATTCACCAGTTAACAAGTCAAAAAGACAATTCAGTGTCCCACCCTAAAGCTGTAATGTCTGTGTGGATTTACGCCATTACCGATTTCAGCTTGTTGGACACAAGCGTTTGTTGCGAGTGATCCAAACCTACCAGTCAAAGGGGTACGAGTTTGTACACACCTTGTAACTCCATGGTCATTCCAGATTTTTATTTCTTTATAACTATAAAACAATACTGAAAGCAGTTATCAAAAAAATACACAATAATCTTCTTTGAACAGTTGATATTGAGATGTATCTGCTACTTATGATCTGTTTGTTAATTGGTGATTTCTGAGGCTGTAAATGAACTTCTTGAAACTCCTCTGCAGCAGAGGTCAGTTTCTGGTCTTACTTTCCTGTGAAGGTCTTCATGAGAGACAGTTTCATCATGGAGCTTGATGGGTTTTGTAAATGCACTCGACACAATACTGTTCTTTTAAGACCCGTTCCAGAACAGCTGACCTTCATGTCTTAAAATAACGGAGCGTTTCTGTTATTTGTTTCTTTTGAAATCTTCTGCATTGTTCTGGATCATGAAAAATTCCTCAATAAACAAAAAACATTGAATTGGAAGGCGAGTCCAACTGGTGCTGTATATTTTCCTTTCTTAAACAGTGAACTTTTATTTGTGTGTGATTCTTTTATATTTATTAAATCTGTGTGCGTGTGTTGATTAATTTAAATTAAAGTACTGGAACTCGATTAAAGCTAGGAAGTTTGAGTTATTTAGTATTTCTCATGCTGTGACATGTTGATTTGATGTCACTTTATGTGCAGTGGTATTTTTGCAGTATATAAAAATAAAAATCTATATTGAAAAAAAGGAAATCAGAAAGAAAGGTATTCACCTTTAAGTGCATTTGTTAAATTGGTTAAGTTTGTCTAACATTTTTAAAAAATGCCACATCACTGTACCGAAAACGGACCGAACCGAGACTTTTGCGTACCGTTACACCCCTAATAAGTATACTGTACCTACAAGGTATGAGAACCTAGAACCTGGCAACTTGGTGTGCATGTGTACTGTACAACATTAAAATCAACTAAACAATACTGAGCATGAAATATACAAACCTTATACCTTCCAACAGAATGAAATCAAGTCATCACAAGATGGCTGGTCACAGATTTGCTACAGTTCTATTTTTGTCATACAAAATAAAATAAAAAAATAATAAAATAAACAGACATCCAAACACATTAAAACCACAACATAGTGTAGAACCGTCAGCTCAGGGATCACATTCTCTGATTTGAACACTTTTTAGGAAACTTAATCCAGACGTTTTCTGATGATGATGATGGTGATGATGAAGATGACACAAGCTATACAAGTGACTTACACACATGGAGGTTTGGACTAATTCATCATGCTGCTACATTTCCTTTCCAGACACACTATGCACAAAAAAAGACCTTTAAGGGGGGGAAAAAAAAAAAGGAAAAAAAAAAAAAGGCAGAACCTACAAAAATTAATAATTCATGGACTCATCTGAGGAAAATGTTAATATCCCCAATTTATTTTCTTGCTTTCTTCCTCCTTCACATTGTCCAGATATATGACTTTTAGCGACTAACTAGCCAGCTACATTGTGAGTCTGTTATACATAAGGGAAAAAGAAGAAACAAACAAAAGGTTTAAATTATTGCTTGATAATGTTGAGAATGCAGAACAGCACGGACCACCCAGGAACTTTCCCAAAACACATCATGAGAAAAATGAAAGCAACCCGAAAAAAATCTTTCATCACTGTTTTGGTCATTTCCTGAACCCTACAATCTCCTTGCTGCTACGCTAAAGAGGAACGGCGATGGTAAAGGGACACGGACAAACATTTCTGCTGGTGGCAGTGAAGAGATCCGGCGTCTCCATGTTCAGCAACACGGAGACGCCGTCAGGATCGCTGAGCTCGTCTGGCTACCGGTTCTCGCCTAAAAGTGAACGCGAGCGAATGTTGCTAGCTAGCATCACCACATTTATTGGCAAAAGTAATAGCTTCTAACATCTGTTACATTCACTAAATATCCGAATTCATCTCAATTTCCTCAGTTTGAACGAATGACCTCATGCTAATCACCTCGTAATGTTTTAAATGTTGTAACTGTAGTATAGTCGTGTAAAAGTTAGTGGACCCTCTTTTAACTCTATTTTTGTGTGTGTGTAAAAAAATCACCTGATTGTAGCAGGTCTGAGTGTTACACAAATGTAACCACAGGTGAACAACAGAACTTTTTTTTTTTTTACTGTGGCAGTATTTAACAAAAAATAAACCAAAAAATACAAAAAAATTAATAAAGAAGTGTTCAGTACCAAGAAGGCCTTTACTGCTTTTACAGGATTTAAGAGGGTAAGTTGCAGCTGCTGCTACTGATCATTAATCAGCTCTTTATTTATTGATCATCAGCAGGTGTGCAGACCTCTGTAAAGGCAAAAGTTTTGGCAGGTTCTTGGTCTGGTGTGTGTTAACACAAAGCCGAGAGGGAACGGCGTAAGCAGTGGTGTTAGAGAAGTAAGTAACTGTTGCTGCACATCAAATCAGGAAGGGCTTTATAAAACCATTTCCACGCAACGTTTTACAGTGAGAAAGATTATCCACGAGTGGAAACCATTCAAGACGGTTGCCAATCTTCCCAGGAATGGACGTCCAAGCACATTCTCCCAAAGGTACAAAAAACAAAAACAAGAGCTACACCTCAGACCCTACAGGCCTCACTAAACATGTTAAAGTCTAGGACAGCACAACTAGAAGATGACTGAACTGTTTGGCCTTAAATCTACATCCGAATGGTTTTGGAATGGCCGTGTCAAAGTCTAGACCTCAACCCAATGGAAATGACCTTATAAGAGCTGTGAATAAACGAACGCCCAAAAACCTCAATGAACTGAAGTCTTTTTTATAAAGAAAAGTGGACCAAAACAATGTGCGAGTCATATGATTACTTCAGGTTATTGCTGCTAAAGGTCGATGTACAAGCTATTTAATGTATCTATTTCTTTTTTTGTTAAATAAATAACGGCATGGTAAAAAAAAAAAAAAAAAAAAATGTTGTTTGAGGTTGTTAAGAGAGGGCACAAACTTCAACACGACTGTATTTAGTAACAAACTGCACAATTTGTATTCTAAATCGTTTTCCCCTTTAAGACGTCAAAATAAATAGTGCTCTGGTTAGCCACTAAAGCTAAATATATTTATTAGTGACATGAAGTGTTTTCTTAGTCAGTTCTCACCAGATCTGAGGTAAATGTTGCCATTCTCAACTGATTCGTCAGATTTTCACCATCACTCTGCGTCCACACTTACCTTAACCACGTATAAGTGCATGCTAGTCGTACAACATTAGCTTCATTCATGTTCCGTACACACGGAGTCAAGGCCCTGACTGGACTGTGAGATTCCTCTTACATTGGTACGAACATTGGTTTTTAAAATGAGACTTCACGTAGCACTTCCACAAAAACACAATTAGAAGCCGCAGGAACAAAGGATTCTGGGTAATCTAGTGAGGTATAGTGTAACGTCTAGCTCCATAGCACCGTTTACTCACTCCAGCTATGACTACCGCTAGCTATTTGTCCATTTAGGTTCGGTTTAACCATCTTAAAAATCGGCTCGTCTTATATAACTGGGTTAGCGTGACCGTTAGAAGCCACACACAGTAGGTCTGCTTTAAATTTCAGCTGCAGGCAATACTAGTTCAAAAATATTACAGGTTACAAAATTAATCCCGACAATGGCAGTCTGGGTAATCTCCGTTTCGCGTTTAGAATTTATTCACGTGCAACGTAAGGTAACGTTAAATATTTGCCAACAGACAAAGAAGAAAGTGTTTTAGCGCGTCGTTGAGCGCACCCATGTTCGCAGGGTCCTATATTCCCTAATTCATTGTTCTGTTAACACACATTAACCGTGTTCAAGACTAACGTGTTTTATCGATTTCAAAATAAAATCTTTCCTAAGTATTTTTTCAGTTAATTTTATTGAAACAAGGTTTGAAAATGTTTTCAACACAACAAACATAGTGGTGATCAGTTTGGTCTCGAGACAGAATTCCGTCCCAAAAAAATTAAATAAAATAAACAAAAGGAGCACATTTTCCAATTAGCGCTTCATATATCAGTTACACGCTGGGTAGAAAACAAGACTCTGTGGATTCTGGATCTTTGAGGAACCGAGAACGACGGCAGTTCCTGGACGAGTTCCTGTTTTGTGTCAGCCTTGATGCCGAAACCAGAAACCATAAGACTGCTAGAGAATGATTGACGGGTTTTTTTTTTTTTTTTTTTTACACTACCAGTCAAAGGTTTGGACACACTATCTACCTCCATGCTCTTCCCTAATTTTGATTTCTTTCTACATTATAAAATAATACTGAAGGTGTCTATCCATAAAATGCACAACAATCTTCTTCGTGTACCAGAACGGTTCTGGAATGGAAAAAAAAAAAAAAAAAAAAAAACCTCTGTGTCCAGACTTTTGACTGGTACGGTGTTTTCGGTCGTGTGCAACACTGATGCGATCAGCAGCCACTTTACTTTTAATTGATCATTATATTACTTTTGATTTCAGGCTTAGTGGATTAAACTAAGTTAGAACTACTATACATCCTGTACACACACACACACACACACGTGTATGCGTTTTTATACACAGAGGTACCTCAGCGCTCGTCCGGCCTTAACAATTAAGGGAGTTTCCTTTTTATTTTATTTTTTTTGTGTACAAATTAGTGAAGACGCAGCATCATGGGGTCCCGAGAATGTTATCAAGGACGGAAGCAAGAAGAAAAGGGAGCCGCTTTCAGTCTGGTTTCTAAAGCAGCCGGTGGAGGAATCATAAACTAAGGGTAAGTGAGGTTTAATGTCTATTTATTTCATATTTTACTTCATTTACACATCTTCTATAAATGTTTTGTTTGCAAAAATATGATTATAGTGTTGGAAATTGGTAATATTGGTAATATTTTTCGGGAGGCTGGAACTGATTATCTGCATTCACTATTTCTGGTGGCTCAATGCGTTTTGCAATAATGAAATTTTGCCTCAAGAACTCGCCTCTGGAACGGATTAAATCTGTATGCCGAGGTACCACTGTATCTAAGAAAAAAAAATAAAAGAGAAAGAAATGTTAATTTAACATTTTAATATCTAACTGATGAGCCAAAACGTCCTCGTCTTCAGCGGCGAGGCTCGTACACACGCACGACACTATGTAGCCCTTATTTTACGGAGCTAAAAATCGGATTTTACGCTAATCTGTTAATTAACGATTTAAGACGGAAGCCGAACTGAAATTAAGTTTAGACTGCGATTTCTCAAAACGTCTATTAACAAACAGGTTGGCCTTCGGGAGAGCCGCGCTCCGTGACACACCGATCAGTAAGGACTGGAGCTGAGCAAGTATGGGGAAAAGGAAGGGCATTTAAAGCGTAATCTCTCTCTCAGCGCAGTGTGTGTGTGTGTGTGCGTGTGTGTGTGTGTATGGTGATGTGCCTGTGTGTAGGTGCGAGTGTGATTTACAGGTTGATGTACAACTGCGAAAATGTATATAAATGTATGTGTAATTTTCACGTCACTCTACCTGCCTGTGTGTGTGTGTGTGGGGGTATTTTTAACCTAGGTGAGATCCCACCCCCCCTTGTGTGAAGAAATGGGAATGAGGGTGTGAGCTGAAGGGCGTTAATGAAGGTGCAGTAACACACTGTGCACTGCAGGGGGCGATGTGGACTCTACAGCGCGGTGAGGCGGCCGGTGAGAGCGGCCTGCAGCTCAGACGGCAGAAACACACCGAGCTCGGTGATGATCCCGCCCGTGATCAGCTGATGAGGAGTGACATCGAACGCCGGGTTCCACACGTCGATACCTGCGGAGACGCGAAGGAGAGAGAGACAAAGGGGCAGAGAGAGACAGAGGGACAGAGAGAGAGAGACATTTTCACACAGAAATCCTGCTATAACGATGTTAAGAAGATATGGAGTGTGTGTGTGTGTGTGTGTGTGTGTGTGTGTGTGGTTATTAAATTTATTACAACACACACTGACTGATCTCAGATCAGTGTCAATCTGCTCTGAGCCTCTTCTCCCCCAGAGCTCTCTCTCTCACACACACACACACACACACACACACACACACACACACACACACACACACCTACTTCACAGCCTGCCTTTAATTAAACCGCTGCCTCACACACCCACACACATCAAACATGTTTAATTAAAAGACAGCTCAGTGCAGTTTCAGCTCCCTCTTACACACACACACACACCTGGAGCAGCGACCGGGACCCCGTTGATGCTGGTGAGCTCCTCCGCCGGTCTCTCCTCGATCACGATGTCTCTCCCAGTCTCCAGACTCAGGTCACATGATGTACTCGGGGCTGCCACGTAGAACGGTATCCCATGATGCTTTGCAGCAATGGCCAGCTGGTACGTGCCCACTTTGTTCGCCGTGTCACCGTTAGCGACGACTCGGTCTGCGCCGACGACGACGGCTACACGCACACACAGGTTGTTGGAAAGAGGCGGGGCTTAAAAAATTTACATTTTATCGAGATCACAGCTGATTTTTATATTTCGATTTAAGGTGAAAAACTAAAACACACACACATGCACACACACACCTGCGATGCCTTTCTCCCTCATGGTGAGAGCGGCCATGCTGTCTGTGATGAGTGTAGCGGGGAATCCCTCGGCCACGGCCTCGTACGCTGTGAGTCTGGCACCCTGGTTATACGGCCTCGTCTCTGTACAAAACACTCGCTTCAGACGCCCCAGAGCGTGCAGCGACCGCACCACACCTACACACACACACACACACACACACGTTATCACCTGCATTATAAGACCAGTATTCTATGTCTCAGTGAGACATACATTCAGACAGAGTCAGAGAGACAGCGAAAAACACAGATAGACAAAGAATAGCGAAAAACACGGACAGGGAGACAGAGTGAGAGAGAGACAGCGACAGACCCACTCGGACAGAGAGAGACAGCGACAGACCCACTCGGACAGAGAGAGACAGCGACAGACCCACTCGGACAGAGAGAGACAGCGACA
>JAQQZT010000010.1:3459446-3473985 GCA_030068275.1 Clarias platycephalus | reverse complement strand
GCTCTGTCGCGATTATTTTCAAAGGTAAAGTGCAGGTTAATTTGTTTTATTTTTACTTTACAGCAGTGATTCCGTTAATGTGTCGCTCAATCGAGTGTCCGTAGAGAGATTTTTTGTTTATTTTTCCGATAAACAGTGTTTCCATTGTGTGTGTGAAACACACACACACACACACACAGAAACACTTATCTGTTGGGATTTATTTTAACTTTTTTTTTAAGGTAAAGTGCAGATTAATTTGTTTTATTTTTACTTTATATTTTGTGTTAATTATTTTTGGGCTGTGGAACGAATCATTTGAGTTTCCATTATTTCTTATGTTAAAATTTGATTTGGTTTACGAGTGTTTTGGAATACGAACCGCTTCCAAAAACAAATTATGCTTGTAATCCGAGGTTCCACTGTATGTGATGTTATGAGGAATATAAGTGTGTGTGTGTGTAAAACTCACATCTATAATGTCTCTGATCTCACACTGGTTCTCCAGAGCTTCAAGTTTCATCTGAGCGTTTCCAACTATCCTGTCGTTCTTGAAGAGGCCTCTGAATCCAAACACACACACACACACAATTTTACTAAATCATTTACAGATGTAAATATGAATGAGGCGTTGAAGTAGCGAGGCTGCGACTGGTTTCACACCACAAATGATTTGTTCACTTGTTGATTATTTTCAGATACTCCATGACCTGTTTGCTTTTTCTTTGCTAATCTGTGCTTCATGTAAAAAGTGAACATTATACAATGGATGGTGTGATTTTGCCTCCACAACCTCCAGCTCTAATTTGTTCTCTCTGCGTTTTCCCGTCCACACGTTTTACATCTGGCTCTGGAGGATGACGGAGGAGTAAAATAAAACCCCTTACCCTTTGTGGATGATCTCGAACTTGATGCCTTTGGTCTGAATCACCCTCTTAAAGCCTCGGTGCGTCCGGTTGATGTGCAGCTTAAACTTCTCCCTGAACTCTGTCAGAAAACGAGAGGGGGATAACATTTACACCATCGCATGGATCGCTTCAGGTCCATCCCTTGTGGGCGTGGCCTCCAGGTTTTCCACCCGTTTAATCATTTCAAGCCAAAAAACAAAAAAGAAAACATCCATAACTCTCTCACATCATGTACGAATCTGGGAATTTCGGATCAACACAATTCTTTAGACACAAGAATCCACTGTGACTGATGGGACTGTTGAGATCTGATGCACAACCTCCGGGTTTAATTCTGTAACGTTATTCTGTAGTGAGACTGAGGTTGTAGCTCGTCCTCTGCATGGTTTTGAGTCTAAACTGTGACATTTGATGAAGTGAGAGCGGAGAATAGCGGCTTGTGGTCTTTCTAGGGTTAAAGTGTGTGTGTACACGTGTGTGTGTATACCTGGGCAGTTGGTGCTTTTCACAGTGTTGGTTTTGTCTCTTTGAGCTTCTTCCTACACAATAAATTAACAAAAAATGTATATATTATAGAAATGTTTTTCCCAAAGTTAGAAAAAGCGATGGAGAAAGAATTTTTTTTTTTTTACCAAACTAGGGAAAGGAAACTCAAAGCGCACACTAGCGTCCAAGTCATTGGCTGAAAATCCTGTAGAGAGAGAGAGATGAAATATGAAAACGATCCAAGGGCAAACAGGCAGGAACTACTTTCTCTTCACACACACACACACCTGGAGTGGGAAGGTTGATTCCTTTGACGATTGTCAGTTCCATCTCACTGGCAGTCAAACTGGATAAAATCCTACAGACACAAGTCATCTTCTCATATTGGCACAATATACACACACTATTATAGAGAGAGAGAGTGTGTGTGTGTGTGTGCTTACATGACGGTGTTGACGGTGCGCTCCTCTGTGTGGTGACCTGGAACAGGACAGCCTTTAGCATAAGCTTTCTTCAGCAGCTCAATATCACTCATACACTCATCAGACAGCTTCTCAAATCTGCAAACACACACATACATCATGACCACCTGAGTACACTATGTGTTCTGTCTCCTCTCCATCAGAACCAGCGTTAACCTTTTCACCAATCTGAGTTACAGGATCAGTTCTATTGGATCGGAACTACACGGGCCAGCCTTCACTCTCTCTGTGCATCACTGAGCCTTGGACACCGCTTCACTGGTTCTCCCTCATTGGATCACTTTTGGTATGGTCGGGGAACACATCCCACATTTGGAGTCGCTCCGGCCCGGTCGTCTAGACGTCACAATCCAGTAATTACAGTCACAGTCGCTCAAATCCTTACATCTACCCAGTTTGTCTTCTTCCAACACATTCATTTAACTTGGAAAAGTTCACTCGCTGCCTGATGTGTCCCACACACCACCGTGAGGAGATACTGTAACTGTAGCCACTGGATTGCGACGTCCAGACGACTGGGTGTGATATAAAACACCCGGCACAGTTTAAACTGACTGATGGGAGAACTATGATAGTGGGCGTGGCCTGAGAGAAGAAAAGACCTTCCTTGTGTATCTAAGATGTAAGATTAGCAAAGATTTAGGATTTAAATGATCTGGAACTACCAGTTACACGACCAACACACAGCTTTAACAAGGAATAGAAAGTAAATCAGGGTCACAGCAGTGTCCGCCTAACCACTCAAGCAACAAAGTACAAGCGACTCGAGTGTAATGTTCGGCGTAATACATTTCTTCAGGATCTCCTACCTGATGGTCTCGACCAGGTTGCCCATTTGAGTGAACTGCTGCAAGTAGCTCAGACATTTCTGCGCGACAGGAAAGAACAGTGATTAGCTGATTAGCGCATAGAACCACCTAATGAGTCCACATTTAACATACTCTAAATGAAAAAAAAATTATAAATAGATTAAAAAACTGAGATTGCATTGTTCCTGGTTTCCTCCAGGTACTCCGGATTCCTCGTTGCGTTCCCGTAGGGTGTGAATGAGTTTTTTTTTTTTAATTGTGTTTAACAAAACTCAAATTGAGAAAAAGTGCTTAAAAATAGAATTAAAAAATTTATAAATGTTTTTTTTAATATATGTGTGTGTGTGTGTGTGTGAATTTTGCAACCATACTACACACACACACATTATCTGTAGCTCAATCACCATTTTCAATTGTTAACTCTAATCCTGTTAATCCTTTATAACATGATTTAATAAGTTCCCACAAAAACACTGTGTATTATTTTTACGGGCGTGGCCAGGAGTACCGTTATTGGCTAACCGGTTATGCTGATCAACGTTAGGAGTGTCGTTAAACAGCCTGAAAGCCGCTGGTTCCTGTCTATGAATGTGTAGTTGAATCCTAACAGGTAAATACACTCCTACCTGGTTTAGGTGTGACTACGAAACACTCCAGGCTTATGACCTGTTATAACACGTAAACCCCTAGTACATGCAGTATTTAATCATCCGTATTAAGGTTTATGAAACATCGGTGTTCCAGGATCTGCAGTAGTGTGATGTAACAGACATGTAGCAGGTGTTGGTGGGCTGCTGCTGCGCTGACCTCGTGCTGCTGCTTGAGGCGCTCCATGAGCTGAGCGTACTGCTGGGACGAGCGGGAAGACACAGAGGACGAGCGAGCATTAGGCAGAGAGTAGTCTTCCTCACTCACTGGGACACTGGGCACCTACAGAGAGACAGTGACAGTGACCGTGAGAGAGAGAGAGAGAGAGAGAGAGAGAGAGAGAGATAGTCGAGTAAATGTCAATGAAACAAATGAGGGAACAAATTTACAGGTCATTAAAGAGCTGTTTGAGGTCCAACACGAGTGTGTGGTGTCAATAATTTTTTTGACCTTAGCAGATGTCCAGGACTTTTACCCCATCACAAGGACATACTGGTATAGCTGTAATTATCTGTCACACACACACACACACACACACACACACACACACCTTGCTGATGTCGACAGGCAGGCCTCCTTTGGCTGCAGTGATCATGGGGTCGAGTCCCTTGGCGTTGCGTAGGTGCTGCGCTGCTCCCTGAACGTCCTTCATCTGTTTCGAGCGCAGGGCTGCTTTAACAAACTGCTGCCTGCGGCGGAGAAGAAAGTCCAGCTGCTGCTGAGCTACACACACACACACACACACACACACACACGAAAAGTCAACAATTTTATGTTCATGTAATTTCCCTAGTTATTAGTGTTTTTTTACACTGCGGCTAGTTGTGCTATTAGACACAGACGTTACACTTCTATTCTATCAATTACAGTAATTGAGCATATTTGATAGGAATGTTACACTTCTACTCCAACGATTACAGTAATTGTCCCATTAGATAGCGGTGTTACACTTCTACTCTGACAATTACGGTATTTTTCCCTTAATGCTAGCCCTTTGAAGCACACCTCTTCTGCGCTTCACATGTCCAACAGGTTTGCTCTCCTGATTGTTATCAGTATGTAGATTTAAAATGGTGATTATTCTGCATGTTCTCTAGTGGAGTTTGGTGTTCCACAGGGTTCGGTTTTGGGCCCACTGCTTTCTTCCCTTTACATGCTTCCTTTGGGCTTACACTCCTACACCCCAACGGATACAAATATGTGCAGTTTGTTAGCATTTTTACAGCGCTATTCCAATTATACTCACGAAACGACAGTAATGTTACACAGTCACTGATACTCCAGTGACTACGGTAATGTGCCCTTAGTTCTTGTTCTGCTCCACCAGTTACAACAGTGTGTCAATACACAAAGCTAAACCAGTTCAGCAGAGTTAACAGGATAAACACTAAACTATGCTACACCAGTATGATGGTTTTTTTAGATGTACAAATATAAAACTGTAAAGAATTAAAACATATGCGTTATTAGTGAGGCTTACAGAGTAAGGTGAAGAATATACACCTGCTCTGTGACACAGCCCCACCCACTCACCTTTACCCCCCAGTCTGGGGGTGTCTGAGGAGGCCGTAGGGGTCACTGCGGGTGAGGAAGACGAGGAGGAGGAGTGTGCGGGGGCAGGGCCTCGAGCTCTCTGAGCAGGAGGACGCACAGCTGGCTATACAACAAACCAGAAACATATTTTTTTTTAAAAGTCATAAACCTGAATCTATACAGAAATATTACAGACGGACTGAGGTGTGTGTTCAGTGAAGCAGTAACTCACACACAACACATTTAAACAGCACATTAAATCAGACTCGTGTAGTGTCTGATCAGTCGCACTTGTGATGAGGAAACCTTATTTAGCAACACTTCTGAAAAATCCCACATTACTCATTTTCCTTGTGACTCTGCACCACCCTGATCACCACAACTCATCAGAACTAATTATAATAACAGTCCATCGATGTAAATGTCCGTTTTTGGTCACTTTACCTTTGACACTTCCTCGTCTGGCTCGTCATCTTCCACTGCGTCTGCATCCTGATTGGCCAGTTTCACAGCCGTTTCCAGGACACCCAGGAAGTTCTGCTCTGTGCTTTCGGCACCTTGCAGGGGAGGACAACCTGAGACAGGAGAAGAACTTTACCCACACATACTTGGACACTATGTGGACATGCATAGAGAGTATTTGGACACTGCGTGGACCCTGAGTGGACATGCGTGGACAGTACTTGTACACCACCTGGACACCGCATGGACACACTTAGGGAACTACTTGGCCATTACTTGAACAATACTCAAGTACGACTCGGACAATACTCTGACAACACGCGGACACCGCTCAGACATATTTCTGTACACTATTCAATTCAATTTTATTTTATTTTATTTGTATAGCGCTTTTAACAATTGTCATTGTCGCAAAGCAGCTTTACACAGTCAAAAGAATTATTTACGTTTATATGGACATTACTAGGACACCACTCGGCCACATTTCAAAACTACTTGGACAAATTAGGACACATTTCAAAAGTACTAGGACACCACTTGGGCGCATTTCAAAAGTACTAGGACACCACTTGGGCACCACCTGGACACCGACACTACAAGGACACATTTGGACACTACTAGGACACATTTGGACACTACTAGGACACAATTTGTCACCACTCGCACACATTTCAACACTACTTGGACACATTTTGACATTCCTTTGACACTATTCAGACACACTCTTCAGGTGTTTGAATTACCTGGCGGTACCGGTAGCTCTGATAGATTGACAGGTCTTCCTGCTTTGTGCGCCTTTATGGCATCTTGATATTGCTAAACACACACACACACACACACACACACAGAGCAAATAATATTTTGAGTGTGATCTGAAACACAGACACATCTAACAGTTTGTTTTAATATAAATGACAGTCAGGAGGAGGTGAAGGAGGCGTGGCCTCCGTGTGATCAGTGGAGGAGGCGTGGCCTGTCTACCTTAGCAATGCGCTGGTGCATGCGAGCCTTCCGGTCGTCTCCTTTGCTCTTGGCGGTTTCAGCCGCGCTCTTGTACTTCTCCAAGCGCTGCTGCAGAGCCTCGGCCAGGTTACGGGGAGCGGGAAGGGCTACACACACACACACACACACACACACACACACACACACACACACACACACACAGGTCATCTCTTGGCTAGTATTCGGTATGGATTCCGAAAACACCATAAGTAGAAGACTTACGAGCGTCGGGTGCTGGACCGTCAGCGGGTGGAGGAGCAGGAGTGGGTTTGGTGGCTGTAGGTTGAGGAGCTGGAGGAGAACGCTCGACTACAACACGTCCTACAGGGACAGAGGTGATGAATTTAACATGTTTAGTCAGTACTGATATCAATGTATGATGAATAAGTGCCATGCAATGTCCAGGACAGACCAGGAGGGGGCGGCAGTGAGCTAGCATCGACATGCTCTCCTCTGTCTATCGCCTCGATCAGAGAGTCCAACTTCTGTGGAAGGAAAGAACGACATAATACAATTTATTTCTTTCAAATCTTTGTTAAAATGCGTTATGACTTTTCCTCTTTTAGGTCTTCGTAGTTCTGACAGGCGACTCGTGGTTACCTTGGAGATGACAAGGTGTTGCCTGGCGAGGTCTGTGTTTCCGCTCTGTTTAGCCTGAATAGCCGCCAGTTTGTATTCCCTCTGTCTGCTCAACACGCTAGCCTTCAGCTCTGCAACACACACACACGTGATATAGAACAACATGTTAAGGAATTCATTGTGTGTGTGTTTGCGTACGTTTAACTGTATGTGTGTAAGTGTGTGTGTACCTGAATGCTGGGCGTTGGGCTCAACAGGAGTTAAGGGCGATATGGCCGGTGTATCCGGCGTCACAGCCGGCGTTTTCTGATTGGGCGGCTGGAGGAGCTGAGGTTTGGGCGGGGCCACAGGCTTTGCCTCCTGCAGCGGCTTCTCATTGGTCATTGCAGGCGGTGTGTGAGCCTGTTCCTGCTGTCGGATTGGCGCAGGGGTGGGTTTGGACCCGGTAGCGACGGGGGGCGGGATTTCCTCCTCGTTAACGGGTTTTCCCTTTTTCGCAGACGTCAGCATGGTCTGTAGTGTCTGTAACCACGAGTGAACACATGCACAGGTGAAGACTTTCCTTTTAATACAACCTACAGTTTACATTGGAATAAGTTTCGTGTTCGATTGGCGCAGGTCACCTTCAGCCCACGGTCGTATCTGCGCGCCTTGCTGGCCTCTCCTGAAGCGTTGGCGTTGGCGATGGCCATCTGGTACATATCGATGCGCTCCTGCAGAAGGGACTCCAGACCACCGCCGCCTCCGCTCGGGGTAACAGGGGTGGATTTAGGGGTTGCGTTAGTGCGCTGAGGCGGGGTCGGCGCAGGAGCCGGTTCCTCCTGATCGTCCTCCAGAACCTCGTTCAGTTCAGCCTGGTTTAAAGAGAGACATCAGAGAAGAGACAAATCTAGCAAGCGGACACTCAATGTTACGTCAATAAACCGTAACCGTGCATGACTCGGAGTTCTCTCATTACTAGGAGATCGGCATCGTCCTCCAGGTCTGCGTCGTCATCTCCACCCTCGTCCAGGTCCTTCATGCACATGGCAGCCATTCGCTCGATGTCCTCCATAGGGACAGGAACTGGGAGAAAGAAAAAGAAAAAAAAAAAAAAAAACAATTAAAACTTCACAGTGTGGTTAATTATTAGAATTTTCTAATGTTTGCTCCTCACCTTTCCCGCCATCTTTCTTTCCACCCCTGCCGCCTCCTCCTTTTCCTCCTCCTCCCATCAAAGCAAAAAGCTCCGCCTCTAACTCCGCCTCATTTCCACCGGAGTCATCCAGGCCTGCGTCTGGAGACAGGTCCAAGAGCAGACCCATCTGAAGGAGCACAGTAACATGACTTGTGAAGTAATCCACGACCACAGATCCACAGCAGACACCTGATCAACCTGTACAAGTATTCACCTGTTTGGCCCGAGCGGCTCCTTGGCCTTTCTGAGGAGGATTTCTGCTCCGACTCATGACGGCTGCTGCGACACGACTCAGAGCTGGAACATGAGGAAAAAACACAGTCCTGTCAAGCAATGAAATAAAGAGTTTTATTATTAGAAACACGCTTTAGCCGATACACGCTCGGTGTCTTATTTATCTTATCTAAAAAGAATCTAGAAAACTGGACGTTGAAGGATTTTATTCAGGTCATAACAGAATGACTTTTTCCTTAAGAGTGCAGTTTGGTATCTCATATTTAGGCTCCGCCTCCCTAACTTTCAAATTAGGAATCAACTTCAAATTTTATTTGTCACATACACAGTAAAATAACAAACAAAAAAATTAAATAAAAAAAAAAAATACAGGGACTAAATTATACAAATATATAAAATATAGCAAACTTTTGGTATAAAATTGACAATATGTATAAAAATAAAGTAGAACTGAAATAGAAGTGTGGCAGATGTGAAGTGCATCAAGGATAAGATACAAAGCAGAGAGCTGGAGGAGATGCAGACGATCATAGAGGTTCTGTTCTGAACAATTATGTGTAAAATGTGTAAAGACTGAAGGTCACGGCTATTTTACAAAACAGGAATAAAGAGGGAAAAAACTGTATATACAGTACACACTGTACAGTTTATTCAGATGGGGAAAATTAATGAGCTGCATCACGCAAGCAAAGAAAACAACTGAGGAGATATAAAATGACTGGAACTGGGTTAAGAGTTTTGTTAACACATTTTAAAAACCTGGAGGGATAGAACTGAACCGTCAACTCTGTGGAAGAAACGTGATCAGAAAAGTTACTTAAACACTTGGTGAAGTTGCATGATTAAAAAAAAAAAAAAAAAAAAAAACAGTAAAAATTAGAGTTGTGTTTAATAGTTAATTGTAAGAAACGTTTAAAGAACTGAACCGAAAAACTAGAAAGTATCGGATAGATCACATTAATTAACTTTTTTTAATGAGTTGAACATCTGAGCTAGTGGTGTTAAAAAAAACATGAAAATTATAAGTGATTTATGAAGCAAACTTTACACACTTGTCTGATGAACTCTGTCTGGGGTTAAAACTACAAAGCAAACAGTGCTAATCTGATTCCTCTCTGAACTGCTGCTGCTTTAATAATCACACTAGTCTGATTAGGAGACCTGGCACCTGGATGACGTCACATCTACACAGTAACCTGCAGTACACTTCCGGAAATAACTCAGGGTTGCCTTGTGCGGTTTTAAATCCTCAATTTTTGACACAACATTTCCTCCTAAAATGTTATTATTCCTGATAAAACATTATCTAGTCAGTGTACGCACTTTATTATTGACTTAAAAACTCAGAACACACACACAAACAAACAAACACACACACACACACACACACACACACACAGAGCCTGTAGATGCTACCTGCTAGCAAAACACGCCATGTTTTCATCTTCTACTGCACACTCTTACCTTTAACACGTGTCTGCGTCTCCTGTAGTTATGTAGAGGTTTGTAGAGCGGCTTTTTTATTAATAAATTGTTACGCACAGCCAACATTAACCTCCTCCAAACCCCCCCAGAAGAACTACTCTGAGCTGTTGTGATTCCGAGCACTTCCTGCTTTCCGACTCGTCGCCATTAGCAACGACAACTTCCCGCTTTACGGCAGTGACATGTACTTTTCAGAGGATAAAAAAATGTAGGAAGTAAATAAATAAATTAAAAAAAAACGGACTGATTATTAGTAAAAGTATTTGAATTTTAAAAAGAATCAGTATTAAACAATAAAGTAATAGGAATGACCGAGTATAATCAGTTTATAACGTACTTCCTTACTTAGCCTGTTTGATTCACTCAGACTCGACTCTTTTTCCTACAGGAATAAAAATAAAAATAAAACCAAACAAAATTAATTAAATTTTATTTATATATAAATAATTTTATAAATTATACAGCCAAGCAACATGAAGACAAACAGCCTAACATCTTCCGCTGTAATATTTTATCCCGTATTGTTTCTGTATTAAATTAAAGTCTTTTAATATCAAAGAGTCGACTCTTTCATAAAATAATCGATTCATTACCATGATTCACTCTCTAAGTTTATTTTTTTTACTCTGACAGGGAAAAGTCTTAGTCATCTATATATGACCTGGAGTGTGTTTTGTTAACCTGCTTTAATAATAGTTATATAAAATAAAAATTAATAAAATCTAAGTACTTGTTGCCTAGCTACATAGCAAGATCGAAGAGTCGACTCATTTCCCGATTCCTGATTCAGAATCGATAAAACAATTATTTAAAAAAAAAAATTAAATTCTCCTCTAAATAACCCGTCCATTTTAATCAGTAATCGTTTATTCCATACTGATTGTACACTTGATTAACTTATGATTCTTTCCATATTTGGAAAAGAGTCGAGTCTTTAATGAAAAAAATTAAAAGGATTCCATGATTCATTCTCAACGTCTTTCGTACTTCGCTCTGACAGTCTGGGTTATCGATGTGGGTGTGTGTGTGTTTTGTTAAACTGCGTTAATAGTAGTTAAATGAAATCAAAATAATAAAACGTAGACTAGTTACCTAGCGAGATCAAAGAGTCGGCTCTTTTATGAAAGAATCGGTTCACTCGAATTCTTTCCTACTTTTCACTCTGACAGAGAAGATAATCCTCACACTACAGTGTGTTAGCGTACACGTGACGGTAATTTATCCGTGTTTGTGTGTGTGTTCTACTACATTTCTTCAATAGGAGTAAAATAAGATTTAACTTCTGGTTGCCTAGTTACCCAGCTCTCTTTCTCTCTCTCAGCTCATTTAAGGTCTCACAAACTCTAACAGAAAAATTATTTTACTCTTTAACTTACAGCACTAACATAAAGTAATAAACTGTATTACTGTAGTATATTTTTGTAGATTAATTTTATTACATGCAAGTAGGCTAAAACGTGTTCCACAGCTAGTCACCTAAATAGCTAGCATAAATATTACATTGTAAAAATATGAACGCTAACATAACCAGGTAAGTCAGTAACTTATTTTAGTGAGTCTCTTACAGGGTACCACTGCATTTTTTTTTTTCTGTGAATAAACGACTCCTAAAAAACAATTAAGTGCTCAAAACTGTTCCTCAGATGCTAAGAGGGAGCGTGAAGTGCTATCACTCGACGCAACAAATAAATACCTTTCCCTTTCTCTTCATCGCTGTCATTATCCTCTAACTTGAACTCATTGATCTTGGGTGGCACGGTGGCATAAGCATTGACGGTAAGCATTGTGGCCTCAACAATTCAGGGTTGAGGGTGCGATTCCTGCCTCAGGTCTTGCATGGAGTTTGCATGTTCTCCCTGTACGGTGGGTTTCCTCTGAGTATTCCAGTTTCTTTCCACAGTCCAACGAGATGCATATTACGCAAATTGCCATTCCCAAATTGCTCAGTTGCGTGTGAATGAGTGTGTGTGGATTGGCGCCCTGTCCAGTGCGTACCCTGCCTCGTGCCCCAAGTCTCCTGGGATAGGCTTTCTATGACCCTGTACAGGATAGAGCAATATAGAGAATGAATGAGAGAGTGGTGATTAACTTAAATGAAATTTTGTTTAAGGTTTGTTCTTTGCAATTCTTTCAGATGGCAGACATTGTAAACTCCAGCTGTGGAACTGAACAAAATTTGGACAGAGTTAATGAGCATCAAGCTGAATTTGAAGAGGTACGATCAGGCAAAGAGGTATCAATTGATGTAGCTGAGCAAGAAGCTGTTTCCATTCCTGCTGTGTTCCTCTCAGATGTGGACCAAGACGGTGCTCTTTGTGACAGATTACGGTTTAAAGAATTATCCTGGGAGGCTGCCGACCACCAAGAAATTCACTCAACCCTGACTGAGGTTCTAGCTGAAGTAAAACAAGCCACAAAGGAAGAGCATAGTGCTGATATCAAAACTGAGCCCCAGGACCACCCTGATTTGGAAGATACCATCAGTAAACTCCTTGCTGACCTGGACGAGGTGGAGGACATACCCAGGACGACCGCTAGTCCTGAGCCACAGACATCTCTCAAAGACCGCATCTCTCCAAAACCTTTTCATGACTGTTCCTTTGATGTAAATGAAGACAGGATGCTTCTACAAGAAATAGAAGAAACCAATGTGGGCACAGAGACCACAGATGATCATCCTGAAATATTATCAGGTACAGCACTGGCACATTTAGAGGAAATGTGTTTCAATAGTGAGATACAGTTACTGGCTAACGAAGAAACAGAAACTTTGGAGCCTCCAGCCAAGAAAAGGTTAAGAAAAAGAATGGGCATGTGTGGCCTGGGAGACAGGAAGAGGAAGTTCCAGCTTGATGGACCACACTTTAGGCAAAGTGCAACAGGAAGACAGAGGGAAGAGGGAGATGGTAAAGGGAATAAAGGGGCATATAACACAATGTTGGAGGATGATGGTACCACACAAATGAACCAGGAAGGAACTATCAGGCCATCAGGGAACGAAAATGAAGAGGCTTTGAAAGACAAGGAAAGTGAGGATGCTGAAGGGATGGAAGATGAAAGAGCAAGAGAAGAACAAGAAAGAAAAAGTAGATATACACAAAAAATCAACACGGATAAGTGGACTGCATTGATGAATGACAAAGATACCACAGATGAACCCTCTAAAGAAAATAAAGAAGGCATCTTAGAGGAAAACGATAGATCCATAATGATGGAGGACAAAGCAATAGTTGAACGACTTGTTTTAGACCTCAAATTGTTGGAAGAAATATCAATATGTGTGGGACAAACTCTGCTAAGTCCCACCACTGGGACAAACTTGAACTTGATTCAGGATGAACGATCTGTAGCCACTGCTAGCAATGAGCATGAAATGGACACTTTGACCTGTGATGAAGAACCAAGCTTCCTTGGAAATGAGATTCCCAGCAATGGACAAGATCTCACATTTAACATGAAACATTTTGTTATGTCTGAGAAACCGAACCCTAATGCTGAGCATAAAGTGCATGAGGACACTGCGGACACTACGCCGGACGTCGAAGCTGCTCAGGAAGTAAGCCGTAGCTCTATGCTGGAAATGTCTGAAGGCTCCACCGTAGCCACCAAAGCGGTCCAAGAGATTCCGTCCGGTTTGGAAGGAAGCGCAACAATGATTGAGAAGCGGTGTCCATCCGATTTGGCTGCCGCTGAGACGAATGACCTGGACGGACCTAAAACTAGTGGGTTCACCGCAGAACGCTCAGACCCCTTATTCCTCAACATCATGGATATCTTCACAATGGCTTCTAGTGGAATACATGGTGAAATTGACAAGCCTGTTACCACTGTATCAGAGAGTAAACAGCCGGATGTTGGCCATGTCTTGGATGCTAAGGAGATTGGTGGCACATTAGCTCCACCTACCGGTCAGGAGAACCACATGCATGTAAGTAGGATGGAGAAACATTCACACCAATATCACCAGTATCTGATGATATTAAAGCTGTTATACAGATCACTGTTTAATTCATGGTTTCTTATGTTAAGTCTCTTTTAGACCAGAATGCTTCTGCGTCAGTTGCCGCTCAGCAGCTCTGTAACCTCATTTCGACCCCAGCTGCTAATGAGCTGCCCCAGGAGACTGACTTATCTGTTCCATCGTCGTTTTACTCTATGACAGACTCCCAACTCCAAACAATTGCGTTAAGGTAAAGGCAACGACTAGCACCAGACTTATACTGTACTACACATGAGGGGGGAAAAAATCGCTTCAGTTACGTATGACAATTCTCTTGACTATGCATTTGAGGTGGTAAAATGTTGCAGTTCCTCTATAATTCTACAGGTGGTCGCTCTAAACTATTCATGCGTTGGCAGCCTGTGTGGTAGGAGCGAATTACTTGTGAAGTACGTTTGGTAGAATTGTACCAAAATCTAAAAAAGAAAAAAAAAAAGTAAAAATCGTGATGCTCTGTGGCAATTCCCATCCCTAATAAATACTCAAATAATTTACATTTTGGAAAATGCCGCAACTCTATAGCTGTATTTTGCACCAAAGGAATTGAAAAAACAGATTGGAAAAAAATTAGATGTTGGTCACATGGTCATGAACGTACAGTGGTGTTTAAAATAATAGCAGTGTGTTGAAAAAAGTGAGTAAAGCTCCATATCCATATAAAAACTTTTTATTTAAATGACATAAATGCATTGGACCCCCTGCACATTCTATTCTGAATCACAACATGAAGAAAAATGTGCTAAATGTATTATTAG
>JAQQZT010000010.1:3438150-3455301 GCA_030068275.1 Clarias platycephalus | reverse complement strand
AGCCCAACTAATCGATAACGGCATTCGTTGACAACGAATTTCATTATCGATTTTATCGATTAGTTGTTGCAGCCCTAGTTAGAACTGACCAGAAGTTATTACTGCAATGTCAAGAATAAGATGTGTAAGAAGCATATTAGATAAAGCATATACAAAATCATAATTTAAATAAAGTTAAGTGCAGCACAACCTTGATGTGCAATTTTATGACAAAGTGTGGCAAAGTGACGAGTGCAAATGATATTAATTGTGCAAAAACAGGATCAACTCCGAAAAGCACAGTGTCCTCATTAAACATTTATTCTTTAGTTAAATTTACTTTATTTTCTTTTTCATATTTATTTCCTTTTAAGACTCTTTTATTTTAAGGTCACGGGCAGTCATAAGCATTTCACTGCATATCATAGTGTGTATGACTGTGCATGTGACAAATAAAATTAGAATTTAAAATTGAAACACTCAGTAACATGGATCCAAAGGACTCAGGGCGGGCCCCGGGATCGTTTCCGAAAACACTTGGCTTAATTTATTTTTTAAAAACATAACACAGTTGACCAAAGTGCTGCACAGTCCTAAAACAGCTGCAGCCAGACACACAATAAAAACAGAAATAAAATGAAATTAACCAAAATCCACTTGCTCATATCCAAGCCATCGTAAACCACTTTATCCTGTACAAACTCCATGCACATAGAGGCAGGAATTCGAACCTGGACTCTGGCGGTGCAAGGCGACAGTGCAAAAAAAAAAAAAAAAAAAAAAAAAACCTGCACCATCCTGAAATAAAACCCAAAATGCAAAAAAAAAAAAAAAAAAAAAAGTTCACCCTCATTGTATAAAATTAGCCAATAAAACAATAAATGATAACTAAACATAAAAGCAGAGAACAGCACCTCATAACTGTATTTAATGCAGTCTGGTTCATTCTGATCAGTGAGAACACAATCGTTCCAGCCTAATCGTACCCAAGACAACCCGTTCAAGAGGACAAATACAGCATACTCGGGTGAGGATCAGATCAGATACGGAAACTAATCGTATCCGAACACGGAAATGCCGCTGGTCTCCTCAAAATCTCATCTCCATGTTTCCGCAGCACACACACACACACACACGTCTCACCCTCTGACCCATACAGCAGATAGGACAGCATGTAAGGGAGTCGCTTATGATATTTTTTCCCTGAAATATCATTAGGTGTAGCGCGAAATGTGAACACACCCAGAGAGCAGCAATGTGGAAATAAAAAGCTTTGAACAGCTACACTGTTGATTGTTGGGCGAAAACACGATGTATGCACCAGGATGTTCGCAAGCTTTCCAAGACTCACACACTTCCTGTCAGGAGGTTCTGATCAGAGCACAGTGAAGGTGTCTGGATATTAGGGGGTGAATTGTTCAGGACAGTGTCATAAACTGAGCGGAGACACATCGTCTGTCCGAGTCTGCATTATTATTAGTGGTGGAGGTGTGGGTAGGACGGTGATCTGTGTCAGAAGAGGTGTGAAGGGGGATCTAAAACACGAGATGGAAGGTTAGGGTTGAGACCAACACTGTATACAAAGAGATAAAAGAGAAACCTTTCTACAGTTCCTGTTCCAACACACAGCTCTTCCTGATCAGAAGTGGGTGTGATGGAGAAGGAAAATACTCAAATGAGACACACACACACACGGTTATAACAGAGCCTGGAGTAGGATTATTAATGATGTAAAAAGGATAAATAAAAAAAAAAAGATTAAAAACTCAATGACTTTAAATGACTTTATTTAGTCATAGTGCACCATCATTTTCACACACACACTAAAAGGTCCAGTTGTCTACGTTTTGTTTGTCCAGACTGAAGTCACCTCTCCGTGTCTCCTTCACCCAAGTCTCAGCTGGTGGACTCGCACTTTCCCTGAGTGTGTGAAGAACAAGAGTATGAAAAACAAGTTGAGTGTGTGTGTGTGTTGAGGGGGAGGGGTAATCACCTGCAATAAACTGGCAGTTGAAGTACACAGTAGAGCTCAGGGTTGGGGGTCATACCCGTGTTCTGACCTGACCAAGGCGCGACCTCTGACCCCTCAGGGGATGGAGTGACACAGGGCGAGAGAGAGAGACGATCTGGAGCCATCGTTCCTACCTCTCACACACACACACACATAGAAATTGTATGCGGGTGTTGTTCAGTTAAGGATAACATGCACACGAGTGTGTGAAAGAGGAATCTTGGATACAAGAGAGAGAGAGAGAGAAAAAAAATAAATAGTGTGTGTGTGGTGCATACGTAGGTCACTGAGTGCTTTGCTCTCTCTCCTGTTGGAGCGTGAAGTCTTCATAACTGGAGATGTGCTGAGGAACTGCTGCTTCAACAGAGACGCCTTCTGCTGCTCAAACTCGCATCTCTACAGAACACACACACACGACAAACAAAATATCAAAAATAATAAATCTTAGGTGAGGACTCTCAGTAAGTGGATTATCAGATGTGAGGCCGTCACTGTAGGTTCAGCATCCCTCACTGTAAACCATTTCACGTCTCACCTCTCGGCCCAATCGGATCGCGGCGTCGGTGAAGGCCTGCCTCTCCTGCTGGAAGCTTCGGCACTGCCTGTTAAACTCAGTCCACTTGTCCTGAAGCCGCTCCCACTCCTCCAGGTAGTAGCAGTCGATCAGAGGGTCTGGGAGAGGCGTGGATACACTGTCCTATAGAAAGAGAGAGGAAAAAAAATAAAAATAATAAAAGGTCTGGTAGTCCTGACTTTATACATTTGCCGTATATTACAGTGTGAAATTCTGTGAATCTACTGTATATTCAGGTAATTTGGTGGACAGATGCGGAGTTTGAACCAACAAACGACTTAAACATCTCCGTCTCCTAATCACAGTCACATTTTGTTAAGAGGACCTTATGCCAACTGGGAGCACTAACAAACTGCCACATTAGTGAGGAACACTTGGATCATTTTTGTGGGAATGATAAATAAAAGGAGTGAAAGTGTCGTATTGATGAAAATCCAACTAGCTGAACAAAACAGTTTCCCGAAGTTTAGCCTTCAGCTCTCAATAAGCGTCTCACTGTAACGAGCACTGTTGATCCTTCTTCCTGATGTTCCAATACTTCTGGCCCTTGAGATGAGAATCCGAGAAAACCGCAAGCGTATTAACTGCAATTTTTTACTTTTTCTCGGTCTGCGATCGAGGAGGTTTCCGTACTCCAGACTCATAGTGATGAGACGGTGTCCCTTCACCTTCCTTACAGTATCGGTCCACGTCTTGTTTGCGGATATCTAAACACTTCTGTTAACGCTCTTCCGTGAGTCGTTTCTGCATCAGGTTCACCCTCAGACCACAAAAAAAAAAAATAGCACACTGCTCTTCTTTTGTGCAAATCACAGACCATATTGCTCGCACAAATAAACTGAAGTAACACGTTCACACCTGCACAGCAGTGATGGGGAGACAGGAGGCTTGAACGCAAAGCTCTGATGAGACCAACAGAATTCTTAACATAACCGGATTGTGGATCACTTGGCTGAACCTCATACATATACATTCACAGTAACGTGAACCTTGACCAACTTCATATCATTCAGATCAAACTGTATTAAAGAAATAATACAATCAGTGTAAGATTCACAGTTAGGATGTTCTAGTCCCGCTTTACTGATTTAAATTGATTTGCCTTATATGGAACTTTGGGTAATTCAGGTTCGTTCACATTACAAGCCACATTGTATGATATGATATGGGAATCATGGATCAGATCAGATTTGCATGATGTGACAGATTAAAAGTTACTTGTAATTATGAATGTGAACTAACTCCAATGTGCACCTGTCCATTCTTTAAAATGGAATGCATACGCAGAGATCCATCTCATTTGATCAAGCGTTTACTTATTTAAAGCAATAAATGAGATTTAAGCAAGAAATCCGGTTGGGGTTTTGCTCTGGAAGACGGCGAGCATTTAGTCGGCTCTAATTTCTGAGGGTCAGAAGAAGGCGGCCTCACTTTACCCGTTTTAGTAGCTGTTGCCAGGAGCGGTGCTGAGCAGAGGCGAAAAGTCATACAATATCTGATCTGCCTGTTCTCATTAAAATAATAGAACAAAAGTGTTTTGGTAAGAGTGTGAACTTGTGAATGATTTTAAACATCACATCAGGACCTGCAGTAGCTGCTGCTGTACTCGGACCAGCTCTCTGCTCTGCTCCAGCTCTTCTTCAAGCTGAGCCAGGAGTTTCTCCTGGTCTGTTCCTAATGCAGCTGGGCCTACACACACACACACATTTACTTTACTCAGTTGCTATTCAAGAAAAGCATGTTTTTTCACTATACTTAAACACAACCCCGCCCACACACACTTTGCGAGTGCAGCTCCCTCAGCTTCTTCTGCACGTGCGTCCACTCCAGGAACACGCCCCCCGTCACATGATCACCAAGCGACTGCTCTGACTGGACCAGCCTGCTCGTGTCCGTCTTCTCCACGTCGGGGTCCAGGATCTCCTTCAGCGTCTGACCGATGTAGAAACAAGCAGAGGTTTTGAGAGGAAGTGACACCTGCACCCTCAGTCAGTTTCACATAAATACAAGCGCTGAGAAAATGCCAGAGGTCAGCACCCAGGTTGTGTACCAAGTGATAGCGAGAGTCATTTATACAATGATGCTTGGTGCAACTGAAGATGAACAACGTGGAGATCAAATTGCTCACTCATCCTGCTTTATCCGGCATACAGGGTCGTGGTGGACCTGGTGTCTATCACAGGAGACTTGGGGACACCAGTTAGTCTAATCTGCATGTCTTTGGACTGTGGGAGGAAACCCAGAGGAAACCAACCAAGCACAGGGAGAACATGCAAACTCCATGCACACAGACCCAAGGCAGCACCTGAACCCGGACAATGGAGGTGTGAGGCCACAGCGCTAATCACCAAGCCACCATGCTGCCAAGACCAGGTTAGGCAATCTCTAAACTGTTTATACGGTCACAGGAGGCCTGGAGGCTGTACCAGGGGACTTCGGGGAGTACACCCTAGATGATCTCAAACACTTTGAGCAATTTGAAAATGGTAATTAGCCTACTCTACTTGTTTTTGAACTGTTAGAGGAAACTTGTTTCACCAAGCACATGGACAACATGCAAACTCCACACACACACACACACACCCCTGAGGCAGGACTCAAACCGTGGACCCTGTGCTAACCACTATACCACTATACCACCTAAATGTTCCGTCAGGGAAAATGAATTGAAACCACCTCAGCGAGCCCTGAAAGATCCGTCACTGGTATGATCACCTGCTGCATGTCGGTTCTGAGCGTGTGCAGTAGCGTGGTGAGGCTGTGCCGCAGCTTCATGGCCTCGCGGAGCTCAGCCTCCCTCCTCTCCAGCATTAACTGCAGCGCCTCCTCTTTCCTTCAGAGAGAAAAAACACACGTTCACATGACAAAGACCCCAAACCAGGAATCTGGATAACAGTCTCGATATGGGGGTAAACAAACCAGGACCCAAGTTCTACTGGGTTCTGTTTGGACCAGTACTTTTTTTCTTTTTTTTTTAATGTGTAGCAAGAAAATGTTTGATTAAAGGTCAGTATGCATAAAACAATGAAGAACATTAAAAAGAACATGTTTGAGGGGAAAAAAGTAAAAAATAAATAAATAAAATGACTTATCTGGTGCATAACCGGCAATTTAGTTTAGTCTTCTTTCCTTTCATAGTTAAGAAAATTCTTAGCTAAGGATTCATTTTAAACATGATTTAAAAAAATTTTTTAGAATTATTTTATTAATCCATAGGCTATTCATGGAAATTTAATAAATAAATAAGATGGGACCTTGGTGTTTTATGCATACAGGCTCTGGTTCCTGTCTTTGCATGACATATTTGACTTTTCAATCATGCTGTCCAAGTTCACTTCACCTTAAATGGAAAGTTCTAAGTGTGTGTGATTTTCATTATTCTCCTATAATTCCACTAGTCTTATTTTTCCAAAAAGCTGAAACGTAAACCGTACCTCCCATCAGTCCGTGCACTCCTGGGTGCCGACTCCCTCGGAGCTGATGGTTTAGGAAGAGCGTTCATGATCTCTATAGCTGCAGGAAGAAAAAACAACAACAAATAATGCATACTTTAACTCCAGTGTGAAAATGGTAATATTCAGAGAGCAGAAGTTACTGTGTGGGTTTCTTACAAACTCCCCGGTCTCGGTGTCGGTCTGTGAACTGCGAGAGCTTCTCCCTCATCCTGTTGACGAGCTGCTCTCGGCGCTTTAACTCAACCGCCTGCTGGTTACAGCGGGAGAACAACTTGGAGCTCTGAGAGAGAGAGAGAAATATTTATGTTAATAAAAACTACAGTTTAAACAGCATCAAAGACTATTCTCCTAAAAATTCAAGTCACTTTAACCATTAATATTGTTTAAGTAAATCTAACTCGAATTCAAGACAAACTTCATCTAAACACGTTCATTACTGCTAAACCCACGAACACATTCAGTTCCAACGAGAAGCTTCACAACAGTGATTAAATGCATAAACATGGCAGCACGGTGGTGTAGTGGTTAGCACCGTCGCCTTGCACCTCCAGGGGTCCGGGTTCGATTCCCGGCCAGGATCGATTCCCGTCTCTGTGTGCATTTTCTCCCCGTGCTTGGTGGGTTTCCTCCGGATATTCCGGTTTCCTCCCACAGTCCAAAGACATGCAGATTAGGCTAATCAGTGTTCCCAAATTGCCCGGAGTGTGTGAATGGGTGTGCGAGTGTGTTCATGTGTGAAAACTACTAAAACTCTTGCTGGTTTAAAAACATTACATAATGCAATAACCTTAGATCTTAAAACAAGAGCACACATACACACGATTCTTGTTCTTTACCTTCTCCCTCTCACATTGAAGTGCATCCTGCAGCTTAGTGATGTGCTGATCTTTGTCCATGAGCTGCTCCTGGGAATGAAACGGTCACATTACAGGAAAAAAAACTTCATAACCATTACTATGGAGACAGACCATTAGAATTAAGAAAGTAAATTCTGTTACTGGTGTTCCCTCATTACCCCACCTGAAGTGATCGATTCTGTTCGTTCATCTCTTCTTTGAGAATCCTGTGTGAAGCGTTGCTGCATAGCGAGCTGACCTGCAGCAACACCCGAGCGCTCTGGACCTCTGAAGAAGGAAACACTTTCAATCTTAAATCATCATCTGAACTGGAGGACCAGCAACACTATGCAGTACTTGGACGCACTCAAAGATAGAATATGATAAAAACATCTTAATTAAAAACAAAACTACATTTTGAAAGCATCGAGTCAATTTTAAATCCAGAATCTGATGTGTTAATACCCGAGGTCTCATGAGTCCTGCGACGAGATGAGAGCAGTTTACCTTCTTGCTTGCATGCCATTCTTTACACCAGACTGAAATACTGAAGGAAACACACATCATCTTAAGCTTAAAACTGAAATATCCATCAATCTTAGACTGATCTAATTGCATACATTTTTGTGTCAGCAGTCCAGGTTACTCCTAAAGGGAACACCTTGGCCAGAAGTTAAATACTGTATACTCAACGTGCTGTGGTCAGCCAAGATATACTTGCATGTCCCCTATATGGACAAAAGTATTTCCCCAAACCCGCAGGGACACTGTATCCGAATACATACACTTCAATATGGAGTTGTTCTTCCTTTCACAGCTTCCACTGTTCATGGAAGGCTTTCCATCATATTTTGGAACGTTTCTGTGGGAATTCATGCCCATTCTTCCTGTAGAGCACTTATGAGGTCAGGCACTGATGTTGGACGAGGTCCTGGCTCACAATCTCCGTTCCAGGGTACTTGATGGGAAAGATGTCAGGGCTCTATGTGCGGGCCGCTCAAGTTCTTCCACATTGAATTCATCAAATCATGTCTTTATAGTCCGCGCTTTGTGCACTGAAGTACAGTCATGATGGAATAGAAAAGGGCCTTCAACAACCTGTTGCTACAAAGTTGCATAGAAACATAGCACTGTCCAAGATGTCTTGGGATGCTGAAGCATTAAGATTGAACTGAATAAAATTCTTTGCATAGCGCTTTTAACGATTGTCATTGTTGCAAACCAGATTAGATATTAGATTAGATAGATTTAAACACACGCATTCAATAAATAACAGGTTTGGGCAAATACTTTTGTCTATATATAGTGTTTATCAGCTATCAATAATGCAACAGAAGGTACATTAAGAGTTTACCCATAGAAGACAGAGTTTAACTTATTCCTCACCTGTGCTTGAGCAGAGTGACAACTCTTCTGTTTTAAAAGACGACATGAGATTTAATATAATCAGGAATATGATTCGTCACTGAACCCTTGACCCTGTGAGTCTGAGCTCATGAGCTTCAGGTGGCTTCAGTTACTGCTAATCAGTCAGATGTAGACCACACACTAACTCTCAGAGGGGTGCAGCAAAGACAGAAAAGGACAATGGGGACAGAACACTGAAACATGAAAATATTTATTAAAAGTTAAAATGATGAGTCAAAGTTAGGCATAAATAAAAGTGTTTAGGGGAAATTAGGGGTTAAAGGTTCACTTAACATTTTGTCATAGAGTGCTGCCATCTAGTGGTTATTCCTTGTACCATTTCATCAAGTAACAAGCTCAACCTAATAAGAATAGATTTTTTTTTTAGAATAAATTATTATTATTATTATTATTATGTTTTTTTTTTTTTTTTACTTATGTTGTGGTACAGTCTTTTCAGTGGCAACTTGAAAAGTAAATTTTATTGATAAATCTTATATTTTCACTTCACATAATATCATTAATGTTTTTTTTTTGCCAAAGTAAAAAAATTATTTCAATACAGTCAACTTTTATATTATAATGGCCAAATTTTTTCCCATTTCATTAATTTTCTCTATTTCTTTTAAATTTATTTATCAACTGTGGGTGCTTAATTGTATAATTCAATGTTTACACCTGAATCTAGTATTTTATACTTTTATCCTTTAAATTTTGTAATTGTAATCCTTGTTATTATTATTATTATTATTATTATTATTAGTAGTAGTAGTAGTAGTAGTAGTAGTAGTAATAGTAGTATTAGTGGTACTACTAAGTATTAGTATTAGTAAGTATTAAGTAAAATAAAATAAGTAGGTCCCCTACTCTAGGGAAGTGACTAAGTGCTATGACATGATGTTGTGCCGGATCAATACTCAGTATACTCTTTCAGCTTCAACATATAAGCTTGGCACAGGTTTCACACCGGATGCCCTTCCTGACACAACCCTCCCATTTTATCTGGGCCTGGGACCGGCACTGCATCCACTGGCTGGGGTTTGGGCATTGGGTGGGAACTGAACCAGGGTCTTCCGCCTGGCAGGTGAGAAACCTACCACTGAGCCACCAATGCCCAAAATGAGCCAAATGTGATAGAACAAAATAGCCCAGGTTCATTTTTACCTCTCTTCTTCTTCTTCTTCTTCTTCTTTTTTTTTTTTTACTGTTGATGGCTGCAAAACTCTTGGCCTTTATGTTATTAGCCCAAGTGTCCAAATATCTATGGTACATGTCGAGCTGCAAATCCTAAAGCAATATATTAGGGCAAACCTAAAACCTGGCAGCTCAGTCAGAGACACTGAAAGGAAATGACAGAAATATAAAGGTTTATGAAATCTTCATTCATTTATTCCTGTTTTATATCACTTATCCTACAGTATGTACAGAGTCACAGTGCCAAGAGCGTATTCCGGGCACTAGGCAGGGTCACATCCATCACAGAGCGCACACACACACACACACACACACACACACACTACGGGCAATTTGGGAACGCTAATCTGCATGTCTTTGGACTGTGGGAGGAAACCGGAGCACTTGGAGGAAACCCACCAAGCACAGGGAGAACATGCAGACTCCACGCACACAGACCCCAGGGTGGGAATCGAACCTGCACCCTGAAGGTGCGAGGCGACAATGCTAACCACTGAAAATAATATTAGTAAGCGTACGGGATGCCAAACACAGCCTTAATCAGCTCAGTGACTTGTTTTTATTTAGTCTCATGGCCATAATTAATTCATGACAAAATACTGTTTATAATAATGTAACCCCAGTTGTGGACACGTGTCTTGGTGTTTTCTACTGTGTTGCATTACTGCCACCTACTGGTCATGATCTCACACTTCATCTCCTTTTCAGTTTAAATCCTTTTTAAAAAACAAAAACATTCCTCCTTGCTCTCTCTCTCTCTCTCTCTCTCTCTGTAATACTCTCCACACTGTACTAAACCTCTCCACATTCCCATTGATAGGAAAACCGTTGATAAATGAAAGTCACTGCTGTTTATTTCTCACGCGCCTGTGTGACGTCATGTTTCTGTAACAGAAAGGGGGAGAGTGTGCGAAATAAACACAGCGCATTGAGAGAGAGAGAGGGAGGTGCTGAGTGAAGAGACTGAGCGGATTCTGAGCGCCGCAGCAGTAGATCTGTAGATCAGTTAGTCTGTTAGTCGATAAACGCTCTGCATGTCGGTGATCCTCTGCGCCCCCTGCTAACCGCGGCCGGAACTGCAGCCTCAGGCGCCACCGGTTATTCCTTCCTTTAACGAGGCGGTGAGAAGAAACCAACAGCGCCCCCAATGGACACAACTGGTACAACACTGTGTGTTTTTTTTAATGCGTTGCCATGTAGTGTTTAAAACAAATGATCTCTCTCTCTCTCTCTCTCTCTCTCTCTATATATATATATATATATATAGAGTTTGTAGAATTAGTTGTACTTCTTCTGTCAACACTCCCTGTTCGGTAATCGGAGAGTGAGACACAGATGAGAAATGGAAAAAGTAGATCAGATAAAGATGAAGTTTTGTCTTAAGTTTTCACTGATACCACTTCAGCGCTGTGTTAATAAAACTAATCCCAGTAAAAAATATTCAGTTTATCTTTTCTAATTAATATCCATTGGTGCAGGTGTTTGTTTACTTTGAGGCAGTATCGCATTAGTAGATTATTGTACAGTAGATTATTAAATCCAGAACACAACATCGCTTTTACTCAACATTTTGATTTCACTTTATGGTGCAGATTAAACAGATATCTAAGTACTGCAAAAGTTTGATTCAATTCTGTCCAAGGTCGTTTTAAAATTAAGTGCGCAGTGCACTGTCCAAACTTGCGGGTTATAATCTGGCACAAACCTGCTCATAACTTCACTTCTACTAAACATTTTGATTTCATTCATGGTGCAAGTTTAACTTCAGGCAAAGTACTGTAAAAGTTCCATTAAATTCTGTCCAGGTCTTACACAATCTGTCTGGAGAGACTGACAGAAAATCATCTAACATATATGATACATATACACGCATGGTGTGTGTGTATTTGCCTGTTTAAAATATGCAGGACTAGGTGAAAAAACTCTCCTTGTGTCCTAGCACATGGAGGATTGTAGAATTATGAATATATGTTAGAAAGCATCTCGCTGAAAGTGTTCTCAGCTTTAGCACAGGTTGAAAATAACCTTAATGAATACCAGTAAACTCTGTTTCTAATAGAGGCCAGTGAGACATTGTAAATACATCAGCTGTAGTGGTTCTGCATTTCTTAAATTGAAAACTTAAAAACTATAAAATGATGATAAGGTGATTTTAAAATATAATTATTATAATAATAATCATAAACCCCAGCCACTGGATACAATGCCGATCCCAAGCTTGGATAAAATGGGTGGGTTGTATCGGGAAGGGCATCCAGCGAAAACCTGTACAAAGTTGTGTGTGAATTGGATGGTCCGCTGTGGTGTCCTTCTCCATGGGAGCAGCCGAAAGACTAACAACAACAACCATAACACTATTCTTATTATTTTAAAACTTAGGACCAGTGTGTAACCAGGCCATGGTCCAAACCAAAGGGGATCCTCAGAACCAGGTCATGGTAAGTTTGTCCTGCTCATAACTTTAACCCCATAGTGTAATGTGCACTCAATGTATTTCAGACACTGATATTGCTAGAAGCTCACATCACCATAATTAATTGATTGACATGTTATCAACCTTGAGAGAAATCCTGAGACACGGCATCCCACCCATCAATCTCTCCTACCCATGCATAATTTCATGCTACTACTCCAAGCGATTTGTGGGCTTCTGTTTAGTATTTATTATTTTAAAAAATCATTTGTGTGTTTTATTGCACATTTTGTTTTATTTGCGCGGTTACTTTAACAGTCGACTAATGGATTGACAGATTAGGTTAAATCAACATGTCAGAAAGTGCTACCAGTGTTAACGTGATAGAGATTATATTCTGATAACATTAAAACAACATGTCATGAATTGCTACCAGTATGTCAGGACATGCTACCTCTGTTAACACTGTACTATATATTTTGCAGTGCTATGACTATTTAAAGCTATAAGTAGGAGATACTGTTTAGGCAGCGCAGACCGATATACAGTAACTATAGTTTTTTGCTAATTTTATTAAAATCTGGCAGGATAGGAAGAAAAAACTCCATGGCAACAATATTTGCATAATTTTCAGAATTCTGTGAATGAGGTTGAGAAGGTGATGCATAACCTTGTGGTGTCGATGCATCAGCTGGAGAACAGAGTGAGCAAGTTGGAGGAACGTCTCTGCAAAACATACAGGAATTGTGACACGGTATGTGACTTTTTTCTTACTTTCATGTTGTTGCTTTTTTTGTACTAAGCAGAAATTGCCCATTTGAACATTAGACATGCACTCCAACTTTAACTTTTGACCAATGTGTATGTGTGTTAGGAGTGTGAGGAAGAACGTGAGGCTCACAGCATCCTCCAGACGCAGAACGATGCGTTAAAGATGACTTTGATGCAGAAGGAGGTGTTAGTAAAGGTAACTGTTACTTTTGATGAAGCTAAAATTGCTGGAGTAAACTGTGTGTGTCACAATTTGTAACAGTACATTTGATCATGGGCTATTAGTTAATTATTTTTTTAATTGTCTGAATGTGTGTGTAGAATTTAATAAAACCAATAAACCTTAATTGTTGTCTCTTTAGGTCTCTCTGGCAGATGCTGATAAGAAACATAAAAAGTCCGCTGCTCAGCTGAAGAAGTTCAAACTGGCAGACAAAGTAAAGACACTGCAAGACTCAGTGCAGAACTTGGGGAGCCTGCTCTGTACGAGTCAAAGAGAGTGTGAGGTTCTAAAGGACGTAAGTAAAGAAAACAAGAAGGTATTGCTGAATCTTGTATTAAGCACCCTCTTTAAAAGTATGAGGAGATCTTTGCGTTTTGATGTTTATGCTACATAATGATGGCCTATGTGTACTGAAACGAAACATTGCACCCTCTAAGATATAATTGATCAGCTTTAGCTTTGATCTCACACACACACACACACACACACACACACACACACACACACACACACACACACACACACACACTGGTGTCCAGTTCATGTGTGAAGATTTTTCCTCATGCTCCCAGAGCCACTCTTTCAAATCTCGAGTCCTGCAATATGGTTGTGCCATGAGGTGATGGGAAAAACATGAAACTCCATGCACACAGACCTAACACAGGGATCGAGCCCAGGGCTTGGAGGTGCAAGGCAACAGTGCTAACCACAAAGCCACCTGATTAATTTTATTGCACATAATATCTAGACCTGAGCAACTGAAGCAACCCCAGATCATAACCCTGTCTCCAGAGGCTCGTACAGTGGACATGATGCATGATGGTATCTTTACTGAGAACATGTGTCTTACTGTATATGTGAAAAGCAGTCCATGTTTAAACCTCTTTCTCCCCATGTGTGTGTTTTAGGCATGTAAACGAGGGTGTGAGACTCACAGGCTCCTCCAGGCACAGAGAGATGAGATGAAGGAGATTATGTTTTGCAAGGAGTTACTGAAGGTCTCTCTCTCTCTCTCTCTCTCTCTCTCTCTCTCTCTATACATACTTACTATTTCACTCACTGCCTTACTGCATATGTCAACACAAAGCCAGTACACCTTAATTGTTGTGTATTTAGGTTAAGGAGAAACATAAAAAGTCCATCGCTCAGCTGAAGGCAGAGAAGGCTGACCTGACAGACCAACTGAAGACATTGCAAGACTCGGTGCAGCACATGGGGATCCTGCTATGTGAGAGTCAACGACAGTGTGATGATCTAAACAATGTAAGCGCTTCCATCAAGCAGGTCCTTTACAAACATTTAAGAAACCGTTGAATGCTCATGCTGCATGATGATTGGGACAGCCTTCTATATGAACAAAATGAAGATTACACTTTGAAGTTGCTGGTTTATTTACTGAATAGAATCGTCTCTATGTACACACATCCATTTGTCTCAATGTCTATATTCGAACATCGCATGCTTACGTTTTAACTTCTTTTCCCCTCATGTATGTGTTTTAGGAGTGTGAGCAGGCGCGAGAGGCTGACATCATTCTCCAAGCAGAAGTCAATGAGTTGAGGACGAGTCTGATGCACAAGAAAGAGTTGCTGAGGGTAAATAGATGCTGTCTTTTGAAAAGGTTCTGCCGTTGGTGCCAACTTCAGTGACACTGATCAGTTGCATTCATGCACTTAAACAGGTTCTAGTGTCATACTTAGGCCCAATCTGGATGTTCATGCCCAAGAACCCATCATGCAGGGGCATCATGCAGTTTTATCCCCTGAGCACGAGCGTCTGCACCAATTGAATGTTTTAAAGAGAACTTGAAGTTCCTTATCCCATACCCCTATTCTCTGACAACATGAGTGATGACTTTCTCCCTGGGTAAAGCGTGGAAGTGGGGGGCTAATCTTGAATGACACATGATGCTGCATCAGTCCCTTTTACAGAGGGACAGTGAGCTCCACTCTTATACCAGTGAGGGCTTCTGAGAATCACACTGAGATGGGGCCTTCCCCATAGTGGCGCATCTCACTCATGTTATTAGAGAATGGGTTATGGAATAAATAACCTCAAGCATTTTCAAGTGTCTGAATGTACTGTATGTAGACATTATGTTGTCTATGTAGTTGTCTCTGGCAGATGCTGATGAAAAACATAAAAAGTCTGTTGCTCAGCTGGAGACCGAGAAGTTTGAGCTGATGGACCAAGTAAAGACAATGCAGGGCTCACTGCAGAACATCGGAACCCTGCTCTGTGAGAGTCAAAAGGAGTGTGATGATCTAAACAACGTAAGTAAGAAAAAGCTTGCATTAAGCAGATCCTTTACAACCATTTAGAAGCGTACGGATGTTCATGGTGCACGATGACTTGAACAACAAAATGAATATTATATTTTGATGTTGCTACTGGAACACTAGGAGGTAAAGCTCTTGTCTCCAACACAATGCTCCCATACATGTTCATCCTATGGCTAAAGGAAACATAACTCACTTAATTGGACAGCTTGTCCATGTCCCCCCATCCTTCAACTGGATGTATCGGCTCTGTAAGGTCATACTGAGGCCTGAGAATACCTTCAAATCTTTGTAAAGTTTGTACTAAAAACACTGGGAGCCTAAAACGTATGCACAGTACTGTACACACTTATGCCATAACACTGTCTCCACAATGTTTGACAGATGCTGTAGGTTTCTCTTCCCATCATTTGATACAAGCTAATTTTGGTTTCATCAATAAAAATCCTCAGAAGAACTTTGGTTAGCGGCTTGTTGTTGAGTTTCTGTATTTACTTCATAAAGCCGTCTCTTGACTTTGACAATGACATGCCTACTTTCTTAAGTGTGTTCCTGACTGGGCTAGATGTTGTGAAAAGGTTCTTCACTATAGACTGAATCAGGGTCTTCCAGGCCTTCTGCTGTTGCTGAACTTACCAGTTAATTCCTTGTTTTTATAAATGTTTCAAACTTTTGTATTGGCCACTTCCAGTACTTTTGTTATCTCTCTGATGGGTTTATTTAGATTCTTTCCCAGCCTAACTTCACTTTCATAGAGACTCCTTTGGACCTCATGTTGAGAGTTCTAGCAGCTACCAAATGTAACATTCAGAAACACCTCCAGGACTTTTATCTGCTTGATAAGTCATGGAGTAATGAGGGAACAGGCCACATCTGTCCACAGGCCACATCTGCTTATCAACTTTACTCACATTTTGAGTGTTTCATTTCAAATTCAATGTGGTGGTGTACAGCGGCCAAATTACAAAATAAACCAAATATACATAACCTGTTGTATTTCTAGATTTCCCTGGCTGAAGCCCATGAGAAGCACCAGAAGGCTTCAGAGTCCATTACTCAGCTGGAGGCCAAGAATTCTGACCTGACAGATCAAGTGAAGACACTGCGAGACACATTGCAAAATGTGGGGACCCTGCTCTGTCAGACTCAAGCGGAGCGTGACTATCTAGTAGCTGTAAGTAAAAAACAACATGCATTCAGCAGCGTCTTTGAAAATACGATGACTTGAACAAGAGGCTATATGTACTTACACAGACTGAAAATGATATTTTCAAGCAGCTAGTACTTTTAATACATAGTAATGTCCACTATATACATAAAAATCAAGCACATGAGGTTAAACATCTTTTGCCTGTGGGTGTTTTAGGAGTGTGAACAAGCACGAGAGGTTCGCCATATCCTCCAGGCGCAGAACAATAAGTTGAAGAAGAATCTAAAGGTAAACTTAGCTTTTCAGGAACGTTTGACTCTTTTCGTGACCAATCAGGTGGCTTAGTGACACTGTCGCCTTGCACCTCCAGGGTCCGGGTTCGATTCCCACCCCTGGATTCCCACCTGGAGTTTTCATGTTCTCCCTGTGCTTGGTCGATTTCCTCCAGGTGCTCTGGTTTCCTCCCACAGTTCAAAGGCATGCATTGGCCACTAGAATGTGAGTGTGCCAATGTGTGTGTGTGTGTATATCCTGTGATGGATTGCCACCCCATCCAGGGATACAGGGTGTACCCCACCTCGTGCCTTAAGTCTCCTGGGATAGGCTCTTTGTGTGCGTATGCTTCTTTACTAAAAAAAAAATGCCATTACTTGCTGTTTCACTCAATACAAGTCTAACTCACTTAATAAAATGACTGCGTGGGGTTGCTATATTTTTTAGTAAAACTTAACCAAATGCTGTCCTGCATATGTGAACATTAAATCCACATGTTTGTACCTCTTGGGAAGACCAAAGAGGAGATTTATGGATGCAGTGAGAGAGGACATGAAGTTAGTTGGTGTGAGAGAAGAGGATGCAG
>JAQQZT010000010.1:3305046-3316966 GCA_030068275.1 Clarias platycephalus | reverse complement strand
TGTTAATTAATTGATTATGGTTAATTGAACATGCATGGAAAACATTGTTTAAACCCTTTACAATGAAGATCTGTGAAATACACAGTCCTGAAAAAGGGGCGTTTCTTTTTTTGCTGAGTATATATAGTTAATCTGTATAAGGATTTATGATTCCGAAGCTAGTCAACAAGAGATAATAACAGTAGAACTGACAGTAATCCCCACAGGCTGCACTACATGTTTTACTTCTTTCTTCTCATTCACAGAGCTTCAGGTGGAGGTGATTCCTGATAGTGTGGTTGAGGGAGATGACGTCACTCTCACATGTAAAACCACCTGCAGCCTGACTGACACTCGAACATTCATCTGGTACAAAACTGGACGTCCTTTATCCTTCATCTCCTCCTATAACCCTCTTCGTCTGCAATCAGTCAGTCAGAGGAATGCAGGCAGTTACAGCTGTGCTGTACAGGGAGAAAGTTATCGCTCCCCTGCTGTCACTCTTGATGTCCAGTGTAAGTACAGATTTGTTTATGAACATATAAAATTAGCAACACTAAGAGTTCATGCTAAATCCGAATGTAAGCATTTCACTACATATCGTACTATTTATGACTGTGTATGTGACAAATAAAATTTGAATTTGAATGTAAAATGAATGTCATGAAGCTGTAAATAATAGGTAAAGTAACACAGATATGGTTTGATATTGCTCTAAATTATTGTCCAACAAGTCATCAGTTAATATGAAGTTTCACTGTATGACCTCTAACAGCTTCATATAGACACACTAGAATATTAGACTATTAGCATTCATGTGTATTTTTATACTTGCACTACAAAATGTAAACATTAGCATGCATGTGTATTAGCATACTAGGATGACTGCACATTAGAGAACTTTACATGTGTTTTGGGGTGCTAGCTTTGTAAAATGCTTGAATATTGGTATGTGTATTCTCATACTTGTCTATTCGCATACTTTCATGCTAGCTTACTAGTTAGCTTAAGTAATTATGGCTTTCATCGTTTTTCACATTTTTTCATATTGTTTCTGTCTCTAGATTCTCCAAAAAGAGTCTCAGTGTCAATCAGTCCATCTGGTGACATAGTGAAGGGCAGTTCAGTGACTCTGACCTGCAGCAGTGATGCTAACCCACCTGTGGAGCTCTACACCTGGTATAAGGTGAATGAAAGCTCACCTGTAGGATCTGGACAGAGTTACAGCTTCACATTCAGCTCCAACAGCAGCGGATGGTTTTACTGTGTGGCTCAGAATAAATACGGGACTCAGACAGCTGACGCAGTGTTTCTCACTACAAATGGTATTGCAGTTATTATAACAAATATCACTTTGTAGTATTAATTACAGTACGTTGAATGAGTTATAGCTGAGTAATATTCGTCTGCACAGGACGCAGGAGTGTGGTTCTGTATGTAGTTCTTGGAATCATGGCTGGATATGGATGTTTATTTGGCGTTTTATACATGAGGTAAGTGTGTGCATCATTTATTCATTTACATTTTTTTATTAATTTAACATGGCGTCACGGTGGTGTAGTGGTTAGCACTGTTGCCTCGCACTTCCAGGGTCTGGGTTTGATTTATGGCCAAGCTCGATTCCTGTCTCTGTGTGTATGGAGTTTGCATGTTTTCTCCCTGTGCTTGGTAGGTTTACCCCGGGTGGCCCGATTTCCTCCCACAGTCCAAAGACATGCAGACTAGGTTAATTGGAATTCCCAAATTGCCCATAGTGTGTGAATGAGTGTGTGTATGTCAAGGTTGTACCCCGCTTTGTGCCCTGTGATATGCTCCAGGCCCCCTACGACACTTGTATACAGGATAAAACGGTATAGACAATGAGTAAGTGGATGAGACTATCTTTATGTTTTCAACACGAACTGTAATATTATTATTATTCATTTCAGGAGCAAAAGAAGGAGAGATTCAGCTGAAGATGCCAAGTCAAGTCAGGCAAGTCAACTATAGAACTATGAAATGGTCCTATGTTAAGACAACAGACTAGTGCTTTGATTGTAATTTGATGAAAAAAAACAGGAAAGGAGCATGTACAATGGTTTATAATGGTTTCTTGCAAGCTTGAGTTCTAGATATTTATAGCAAGTTGTCCTGTCTGAACATACTGTAGCCCTAAATCACCTACTTATTAAGGAAGCCATTGACATTGCAATAAAACACTGTTTTCAAACAAAACTACCAGCTATATCCTCTTAATTCCAGACATTACAGGGTGCTCCACAGAATTCTCTTTGTGTTAAACTCTGTTTTTTTTTTTTTTTTGTTTAAAGCCAGTGTTTTGTAGCATGTATTCTTCTGTATCCAAGTAAGCATTAAAATACTGTATGTAATATTGTAGTCACCTATCCGTGTACCACAAAGACACCAAACTCTCTCACTGTGAGATGATTATTTATTTATTATATGCAAAATATATATTCTCCCCCTGTAGGAAAATATCTACAGCAATGTGAACTTGAGTCCTACATCAAACAATCCAGCAACTGATCCAGATCAGGTCCCTCAGGATGATGTTCAGTACGCTGTCATCCAGCACTGGAATGACTCCACGATGGCAGAAAGATCTGCAGGGCAAACTGCTGACTCTGGGGCTGCTGAGGAGGTTCAGTATTCTAATGTCCAGTACCGGCGAGACAGAGTGGTGAAAAAGACTCAAGGGGATTATGATCAGTACAGTAATGTCAGGTTTAATCGCACTGGTGCTGCATACAGGTTAGAGAAACCAGTATGATCAGAATGTCTAAACCAATTCTTTGGTCATTTTAATATAACTTGAATATACCTTAATATAATCACTTTAATAATGCTTTATTTAGTTGAATATTTTCAGATATATTTGTTTTTGTTGCAGGTCTGCTGCTCCTTCCTTTGAAGATTCATCAGTGATTTACTGCAGCTGAAGTAAACTAAATTCTACAGATCTGTTCAGGAGGAGTGTGACATCATCATTTACCCAATTATGAGCAATGGAAACTAAAGCTAGAATTTCTTGGTTGAATGGAATTTTCAAATTAAAGTTTAAAATCCATGACCTTGGGACATGTTTATAATACTTATGTTACTTCTGCTAATTTCTTATAAGCAGCAACTTATTTAGCTTTTAATGCACAGATTGTACAGTAAATGGAGGAGTTTTGTTTTTACTTGAGTAAAATTACCTTTGAGTTAAACAACCCTGTCAGAAGACATATCCTGTGTTCTTGGCAAAGATATAACTAAAACTACATCAAACAAAGAAAACAATTAAAGAGATTGCTGAAACTTTTACAATTTGGTTAAGATCTAAAAACACATTATAAAACCTCAAGAATAGTGATAAGCCACAATCTTGATGGAAATGTGGTTGAGAAAACATCCTGAATGAGCATGATGGGAGATCACTTAATAGCTTAGTGGAATAAAATAATCAAAAACAACAGTAGAACTCATGTTTAATAGTGAAACGAAGAGCATTTCCACACTCACAATGCCAAGAGAACTCATGGGATCGACACTAAACAGCTGTGTTGCACTTATCAGTGAGACTAATCAGTAAAAAGTGTTCAATTTGCTAGGGAGCCTACAGAATAGACTGTGGAGTATTGGGAAAAGGCCAAGTGGTCTGATGAGTTCAGGATAACCCTGTAGGGTTACCCATCAGGGTAATACTGTAAGAGAAGCAGATTAAATGATATAACCATCATGTGTAGTGCCTAATATACTGTACAAGCATATGTGGGCCACATTATGATCTGTGGTTCCTTCTGTTGATCAGGTCAAGCTGCAGCAACATTATTTGCCCAAAAATGAGGTGACAACCTAAATGATATTTCCATCAATGGATTTTTTCTTCACTAATGGCATGGGATAGGCATATTCCAAGATTACAATGCCAGGATTCAACAGGCTCAAATTATGTAATACTGATTCAGGGAACATAAGAAATCATTTTTACCAAAAATTCCCAAATTGAAGCATTTTATGTCCTTCTTTTAGAAGTAGGAGCTACAGGGGTTGGACAATGAAATGCAGCCAATACAGCATTATTCATCTTGGGAATAGCAAATACAAGTCCTGTACAGTTGCCAGATGGGATTTTGAGCCATTCTTCTTGCAGAATAGTGGCCAGGTCACTACATGATTTTGGTGGAGGAAAACGTTTCTTGACTTGCTCCTCCAAAACACCCCAAACTGGCAGAATAATATTTAGATCTGGTGACTGGGCAGGCAATGGAAGATGTTCACCTTCACTTTCATGTTCATCAAACCACTCTGTCTTGCTGTGTGTATTGGTGTATTATCATCCTGATACACGGCACTGCTTTTGTTTACAATGTTTAAACCATTGGGTGCACATGGTCCTCCAGAATGGTTCGAAAGTCCTTGGCAGTGGTGTGCCCATCTAGCACAAGTATTGGGCCTAAGAAATGTCATGATATTGTGGCCCAAACCTCCGTGCTTCACTCTGGGCATGCAACAGTCTGGGTGGTACACATCTTTATGGCTAACACCGTAACTCTCCCGGATGTGTGAAAGACAGTGAAGGTGGACTCATCGGAGAAGAATACATGTGTGAAACAGCCCGGGATACATTGTCCACAGCCCAGGATTTTTGATGCTGGCAGAATTGAAACCGATGTTTGGCATTGGCATGAGTGACCAAAGGTTTTGGTCTAGCAGCCTGGCCATGTAGATTGACCCTGTGGAGCTCCCGATGAACAGTTTTGGTTAAAACAGGAGAGTTGAGTTGCACATTTAATTCTGCAGTGAGGTGGGCAGCTGTGGTTTTATGTTTTTTGGATACAATCCGGGTTGGCACGCAGACATCCCTTTCAAACAGCTTCCTCTTGCGTTCACAGTTACTCTTGTTGGATGGGGTTCGACCTTCTTGGGTGGTATGCTGACATTGCCCTGGATATCGTGGCTCTTTACAAAGACTTGCTGTCTTGGTCACAGATGCACCATTGAGATTCGCACCAACAATTTGTCCTCTTTTGAACTCTGACATGTCACCCATAATGTTGTGTGCCTTGAGGTATTTTATTTTAATTACTCTGCTAATTAAACCTTAACCCTTTTCTCTTACTGGTGGAATGTGCAATCAATGAAAATTGGCCACCAGGCTGGTCAAATTTAGCCAAGAAACCTCCAACACTAAATTGGCCAGTGTTTCAGTTTCATTGTTCAACCCCTGTATTTATCAACATTCTTAAAATAGGAAATCACTTCTATATCCACCAAAATGTTGGAGAGCACCAGAGGTGTTGTAACTCGTTAGGAGTAGTGAGGAAATTGTGTTCAGGCATGTGGAGGAGACAGGTGAAGGAGACATGTCTTAGTAACACTGAGTGACACAGAGCTCATTAAAGATACGTTTGAACAAAAAAGGAATATATTTTTTTTTAACACATTGATTGTAGTATGCAGCTTCATTAACGGACATGTCGTATGCTCCATAGGTTGGAATCAACTGCCATTAGGATGCCTGAAAGATTATGCTGCATAGCTTATACACACTTGCACGCATGCACATGAAACCGGTACATATTTAACAGTTAGAGCTCACTGAACTAAAAATTTTAGCATTGCATGTCCTGGGATCACCACCAAACTGGGCCTATGTGATCTTGATACAATGAGAATGCTAAATTCTGGTGGGGTTTTAGATATCTCAAATGGATCTGCCGTAATGCCGCCTTAAACTTAGGCTGAAAAGTGGTTAATAACTTTTTGTGTGACATTATATTGTGTGACATCATATTGAATAACACCATAGTGTGATGCTTTTTTCCCAGCATTTGGGGTTTTTGAAGGTCAAAAGAATCCCCCCTTCTCTAAAATGATGTCATAAAGGTATTATTATGTCCCCTTTAAATGCATGTGCCCAGTGTGACAACTGTCTTTCTCGAGCACCCAGGTGAGAATGGCGTAGGGTGCTTGGGCCCGCTCATTGTTGCTTGCAACAATATACTTTTCTTTTAAAATTAAATAAATTCATAATCACAGTACTTGCAACCGTATTAAATGGTTATTTGTATGTTTAAGTGTTTCTCATTTGCATTGAATTTAAGCAACCATTAATGCAGTGAGTCTTTAGATTTTATCATGTGTAACACAAGTTTAGCGAGAAAACAGACTCTGGTCTGGAAAAAGTGGGTGTTACATTTTTTGTCAGATTAATGTGCAAAAACTATATAATAAAACTATAGGAGCTACACAACCTTTATAAGTCTCTACTTTTATTTAAGTGCACTCACAATGACGTTATAATTTTGTAAAATAATGAAAGAAAACAGGATGTGCTATTCTCTATTGGTTTCAGTGAACTTGAGGGCGTCAATAAATGAACCGAAACTTGGTACTGTATACTTGTCTCACAGACCTGAAAAATATATATTTATAGAAGGTGAAATGTCAGCTTTTACATAAACTTTTTGCGTGTGGCCGAGTGCTGATTAGACTACGTAGGAAATTAAAGAGCAGGACCACGATGCCGGCTCAACATCCCCAGTCCAAACCTCATTTAAATTCAATGAACAAATATTGTAAGAAAGCAACAATAGCCCATATTTAGGAAAGCATTTTTATATAGACTATAAAAAATTATTCTTCATCTATTTTTAGGTGTGCCAGCTGCTACTGTTCTTATACAGTATGACTCTTTGTCAGGGTAAGTCGTTTAGTGACAACCCTGTAAAGTTCCATACAGAACAGGTACATCTGTATGAATTATAATGACGCGGGTCGCATTCATTGACCCCCTCGAAAGCCCTGCGTTAATACCAAAGAAAATGATTGTATATAAATTGATTAAAAAACAATACACAAGTTATGATAAGGAAATTTCCATTTCTTCCATTCCACAGATTAAAAATGGTAGCGATGTCAATTTCAGAATTTAGAATTCAGACGATTTGAAATTTGCACAAATTGAAGAAGAGGCCTGAAGCACTGCAGGTTTTTTTTTTAAAAAGGGCTTAGATCCAAGAGGGCTTTAAAAGTAATCCTCAACCAAGGAGTTGACTTGCTGACTTGTTATCTTTAAGTGGGGAGGGGTGCATTTTAGTTTCTCTGAATGTATTGTAGATGCGAGACAGTACACACAGTAACACTAATACAACAACAACCTAGAATAAACAGGAATAAGAGGGCCTGATTATACTGCATAAATATTACATACATACATTTTTTAGTTAATCTAATGTTCTATTTTGAAAGTCTTTTCCAGTTATTCCTATATTTAAAGTTTGATGTCATTAAATGTAACATTTTAAAAATAATAACAATAAACAGATAGAAACAGAGATAGGTTATATACCGTTAATTCAATGTAATTGTCAATAAATTGTCAGTTAGTGAACTGAATTTTTATTTTATTGTTTTTTTAAAACTCATTATTGTATAGTACATGTCAATAACTCTGGGTCAGATTTTTCATGTTTGTTGTATAAAGTACTCGGATGTGGAAATTACCCTCACTGAAGTACTTCTTCGATACAACACATTGTTTTGAGGTTTTTATGACTTAAAATCTATTTACATTTAAAAAAAATACTGTGACTGAAAAATCACCTGGCGGTCATTCCATGAATGACTTTGAAATGCGACTGATTTTTTTTAGCCGCCGTCATTTTGCCATGGCAGTGAGAACTCCAGTTATCCTAATTTGCATATCTATAATATATATATATAAAACTCCATGCACACAGAGGTGGGATTTGAACCCAGACCCTGTAGGTGCAAGGCAATAGCCACCAACCATTTAGTCTATTTTACCCAATCTGGTGGACTACTGACATGGTGCTGTCTAACATTTTCATGATATTCAACACAAGTTAACTGAACACAACAGCTGTATATCTCCAGATAAATTGATAATAACATACTTGATAAATGGTCAAACACACACCAAAGTGTTACTTTTGCTTCCTCTTTCCTCCGGATTATTGCCCACGCAAAAGTCCACCACGCACATGAATTGAAACAATACAAATGTTAGAGTTAGTTCTACTTTTATAAAATAATAAAATAAAATAAAAATCTTTTTAAAAACTTTCTTATGATGTTTATTGTGAGTAAAAGTCTGATGCCGCATCAAATTTCACACTGCTACAGCCATCACATTCATCATTCGACCATCGTTGTATTTGTGTGAGTGAGCGCTGGTCTGGGGTCAGGTGTTATGACCAACAGAGAGTAAAAATTAAAGAGTGATTTCTTGACATTTAGAGAAAGGGAAGATTACTTTAGCAATGAAAGAGGAAGAAACATGCAACTCTTTGGGTGAAAGTTAAACAGCAACCTGGACAAGTTTAACAGTTTAAACCCTCAGAGCTGCTCCTGGTGTTTCTGTGTGTTTTTCTCTCTGGATGCAGGAGATGAGCATCTCTTAATGAGGTCAGAAAGATGTTTTAGCAATGTATTCCATTTCAATTTAAACATTTAATTAGTAATCTATTTGCATATTAACTAAAATTAAACCATGCATTATATTGTACGTTGTTACAGTACTGTAAGTCATTCCTGTTACAAAACATTGTCTCTATTAACACAGAGCAACATGATACTAGCAGTCTCATGCCTTATGTACTCATATTTTATAAACTATTATTGTATGTTCATGTCATGTGCTCCTTTTTTCTCTCTGTTGTTTCTTCATTGCTTTCCTTTAATTTTTGCCACAAACAAGTCACAAGTATTTCAACTTATTGTACTGATTTGATTCAATGAGCTGTTGAAGTAAATTGAGTATGTGAGTTTGATTCAGTTGATTCACTACTGGAAGCGTCTACACATGCGAACACACACACACACACACATGCACATATAAACACATTTAAACACAGTGCACAGAACAGGGTGGACATTTTGATCAGAAAAAACTTGTGTAAAAAGTATTGTACTGGTTCACATTTAGCAATCAATTCATCTGATTCACCCAAATGATTCATTAGAGATGATAAAGGAAAACGCTGTTTCATTCATTATTATGTACTTTTAGTAATTTGTGTTGTTAGGGCCCAAGCACTAATAAGAGCAGGACTCTCTTATTTTTCCTAAGAGTTTTTTTCCCACCCTTTTGGGCTTTTTGGGTGTCTTAAGACAAGTTGGAATCTGCTGCCATTAGGATGCCTGAGAGTCGCGTGGCCCGGGGCCCTCAGGGGCCCTCACACGAGATTTTGCTGCATAGTCCATACACACTTGCACGAATGACGATGAAACTCGGTATACATTTATATCTCATTGAGGCAAACAACTTTCACACTGCATGTCATGGGCTCTACTCAACAGGAAGTCAATTATTTTAGGTCGTTCGCAAAAATGCAGCCGATGGATTTTTTTATATACTCTTCCTAGGGAAATATATACGATCGCCAACAAACCGGGCCGATGAGATGAGAGGAATTTTTAATTTCCCAAACTGGTCAGCCGTTACAATGCTTTAAACTTACACTGAATAGTGGTTAATAGCTTTGTGTGAGATTATATTGAGTGACATTGTATTCAGTGACACGTTCAGTGACATCACATCATAGTGTGATGCTTTTCTTCCAGAATCTGTGGCTTATTCTATACATGTACACATCACAAATGTTAACACTCACACATGCACGCCTGTACACACTCATACACACATACAGTACACGCACAAACACACACTAACAAGTCACACACACATATTAACACACACATCACAAATGTTAACACACAGACACACAAACATGCACAAACATGATTTTACAAACAAAATTTACTCGTCACATCCAGACTGACACACACACACACATCAACGCACTCAACAAATATTTAGAGTCTAATCAGCCCTATATAGTGTGTGCTGTGTGTAAGCTTTTTCAAGGTCTTAACACACTCCAATAACACACAGGTTGTGCGGTGCACGCGGGAGGTGACTGCACAGGGTGTTTGGGCCCGTCATTGCTGCTTGTAACTATATTTTAAGATTTACTCCTATATGTGTATCACATATTATAGAGGGAATTTATAAACATGCTATTTACTCTGAGTTATTCCTCACACATTGAATTGTACAACACACACAACACACCTGTAATGGATATTTACTGTAACTGCAGGTGTAAACACACAGCACCCTGCTTTACAATCATGAACACATTGAAGATTTAAGGATGTTTTATGACATTAAAACTAAACAGTATTTTCTATCTGTGGTGATTATACAGGAAGCACTAATGATGTCACTCAGATTGACTCCACCCCTTTCTCTGCTGTTCCTGCTCATGGGTTCAGGTTAGTCATTTATAAAATAAATAAATAAAATAATAAATAAAATATACAGTATATATAAAATAAAATAAAAAATAATATTGGGCTTTATTAGTATTTGCTCACCAGTTCAACGTAAAGTCCCTTTGTTTATGCATCTCGCTCTCTCTCTCTCTTTTTCTGCTGTTTTTTTTAAATAAATTCTTTAAATAGATTTTACAGCCTTTCCTATTGACTGAGACCTGTATTATCAACACATTGCTGTGTTTTCATGTTGCAGGAGTTGTTTCTCAGAAGTGGAGTGTGTATTACACACCGAATTCTATCTGCACTTTAAAGAAATCCACTGTAATCCTGGGCTGCAGATACACATATCCAGCTGATTACACAGTTCAGAGAGGTTTCTGGAGCAGAGAGTTGGTTACAGATAAAGAGCCTTCCGATCTGTCATTAGACCTGAAGTATAGAGGCAGGGTTAAGGACCTCGGAGACCGACTGGGTAACTGCGGTCTCAGACTGAGTGGTGTGACAGAACAGGACCAAGGCAAATACTACTTCAGATTTATAACGACCTCTGCTGCAGGAAGGTACCAAGGTAGAGATGGAGTTGAACTTTCTGTTACAGGTAAGTGATATTTGAAATAAATTTGTTCTGTGTGAGTGACAACAATTGTTCCATGATTTTCCATTTGAGAGGATATATTTTTACAGAGCTGTGTGAGCGCTAGCATTAACTTTAGTCATCTAGCTTGCTAGCTAACTGTAACTGAAGGTACCAGTCATATAAAGGTACTTCCTTAGTATCGTGTGTGGGGCATAAATTACAGACATGAGAAATAAAATTAGTTTGAGGCTAGTATTTTATTTAATACTCATTGATACCTATGAACTATTAGATGGAGCACAGGTCTACAGTGCCATGAAAAAGTATTTGTCCCCTCTGTAAGGGACCACCACTAGAGGTCACTGTGGTGTTTGTGTGTATGTAGGTTTGTAGTTTTGTTGGCGGACTCAGTTTCCCAGAAGGCACCTCGGTCAGGTGATGCAGGTGCTCACCTGAACCGAGGTAGTTCATTAGATCTTCTATAAATAGCTAGTTATTCTAGGAAACTGGATTGAGAATTGTTTGTTTGTGTTTTACTGTCAGATGTGGGCATTTCGTTTTTGTTAAAATTTTATTTGTATGTTGATTTAAGTTTTGTTCTGTTAATTCAAGAAGGCTCTAGATTTTGGTAATATTTTATGTTCAGTGTATTTCTGGATTAGTGGAGCTGATTCGGTTATGTTTGTTTCAAGGGTTTTTTGTAAGTACTGTTTGGTGTTTTTCGAGTGTTGGTGTATAGTTACAGTACTTGCGTGTTTAGCTTCTTAAATGTTTAGGAAACTATGTTTAGCTTTTAGCATGTTTAGGAAACTATATGTTTTGCTTCTTGTGTGCTTATTTAGGTCCCAGTGTGTTTAGCGTCATGTGTGTTGTTAGGTTAGGTCCTCCGCCATCGTAACAATAACCAGTGTAGCTACTAATCCAACTAACCACTAACCCAGTCTCTCCAAGTCTCTAGTCCCGTCCTGCTTCTAGCCCTGTCTAGTCCCGTCCTGCCTCTAGCCCTGTCTAGTCCCGTCCTGCCTCTAGCCCTGTCTAGTCCCGTCCTGCCTCTAGCCCTGTCTAGTCCCGTCC
>JAQQZT010000010.1:3187805-3213677 GCA_030068275.1 Clarias platycephalus | reverse complement strand
GAATAATCAACCTCAACCAAAATGATGATTCTGATGAAATTTCAACATTGAATCAATGTCACCTTGCTATCTGGGATATGTGGTGTGATAAGGAGGAGTTACTGTTACCACCTGAAATAGATTCTTTTTCAATAACGGCATATCTCGCAATGTTTATAACATTGGTTATTTTAGGTGTATACAACAGTAGACATTTATATATATAGCACAGGTATTCCACGTTTATGGTGTCTTGCCATTATAGAAGTACTTTCATACACTGGATGTGTTAAAGGCTACAAAAAATTAAATCTAATTTCGTAGAATTTTGTTCATTTTTATATTAAACTCATTATTGTATGTTAAGAATGAATCAAACCATTTAAAACTACAGAGACTTTCCTACCATAAAGCACCTAAAAATGGACAACTGCAATGATACTAATTAAGGACATGTACTTTCTTGAGCTGTGTAGTGAGTGGATTTCATCATGAGTTTATTTGTAATAAACGTAAATACTGCATGAAACTCACAAATGTTTAATACCAATTCCTTTATTTCCCCCCCGACACATATGAGGCAATCATACAGCAACACTAAGCACAGGTTTTGCTTTTGCCCATGCAGGGCACATTACTCCTTTGTGGCACTTTACACTGATTTAGAAGCTAAAAACAGAGAGGAAATAAAAACAAAAATGATCACACTGTTAAAATAAGCATAGCACAGAAACTACATTTTTATTTTTTTTTGGTTTTCATCATTTAAAAAGTTTGGCTTTTGTTTTTCAGGTACATCATGAAATTAACACACAGGTGCTTACAAACAATAATTACCAATATCCTGTCATTTAATCATCATCCAATTCATTTAAACATCAATTAGACAGATTTAATCTGTTTATTACTTTTAGTGACAATTTTTACAAGTTTGATAAAAGTAAAATTCTAGGTTGGATGAAAACAAAGGAACTTTGAAAATCCTAAATCATTATACAACTTTAAGGATTGCCATTTTTCCAGTAATGTGAAATGAACAAAATCTTCCTCTCTTTCAGTACTATTAATCTGAAAGATTAATACACACAGCAAAACTTGATGGTGTCTATCTAAAGAGGTAGTAACCCAGATTTAGCTTAACAAGCTTAACAGCTCAATAAAAGGTTTTAGAAATCTGGATCAATTAGATTAGATTGATTATGTACTTAAGAAACATTTAGTCATTTATTTATTCCTCAAAAAAAAAAGTAATTCCTTTGACGCAGTGTTACTTGAGCATGGTTACATGCATGACAAGGTGACCACTCTCAGGTGCTGAGAAAAACAAAACAGACGATTCTTGTACAGTATTATGATCCCTTCCGGATGAAATCGGATGAAAACACACACCCATAGGGTTAAGTGCTTTGTTATTTAATTCATACACTAATAGCTGTGAGGCTAAACTATGTGAAGATGTGGTGTTAGACTGTATGTTTAGAGTTCTGGACTAATACATTCTTTCATTAATATACATAAAAAAAGAGAGAATAAATCTCTGGATATAAAACTCCTACACACACACACACACACACACACACACACACACACACATAGACTATCCCAACAAATCTGAATGCACAAGTCTTTAACTACAGTATTATAACGCTACTGTATTTTTATCTTTGGCCAGACTGTGAATTTACACAGTGTAAGCTGTTTCTGTACATCTCTGTTGTTCCTGCACATAAAAAGCAAAGAAACAAACAAAACAATAGACACATCCGTCTAATACGGAGTATCTGCTTTAGACTCTGATCTGATATCCATCTGCACTACTACTGTACATGACCGGATTTGACATTTTCTTCAAGTGTGTTACAGATCCCTGGAGTGGTCATAAACAGAAAAACAAAAAAAAAAACATTTCAGACTACATTCTGTGATCAAAATGCTTTGTTTCTATATCTTGTGCAACAAAATGTTTTAAAAATTCTAGTTAAATTATTATATTTTTATATAATATATAAAAAATATTTTAAAAATAATACGGCGACGTAGGGAGAGAAAAAAAAGAAATCGCCGCCACTACTGGGTTCACCCTCTGACTGCACAACTTCGGATTAAAGGAAGTTTTTTGTGGTTTATGAAGAAATGCGAACATTTCCGCGCAAGTTTTATTTTTTAAGCATTTTATTTTTGTTTTTTTCCGCATTCCCTATGTATAGCATGTAGGATCATAGGATATATCCGGTCCTCCGAAGCGTAAAATGGACGCGGAGAAAACGGACTAGAATCGTTTTCCTTGCGTTCGTTGTGATTTGAACGCCAAGAAAAAGCGGCGTGCAACGTTTTTTTTACGCTGTTTAAACACGCAGCCGGACAAACGCACGTCACCAAAGCCCGTGTGAACACTCTCACTGACTCATATGTGTAGAAAACCCTCGGCGCTTCATCCACGCCAGAAAAACGCTCGATTTTAACGCCCTTGTGAACAAGGCCTAAAACAACGCTGAAGACGTACCAAAATACACAATAATCTCCTGTGAACAGTTGATATTGAGATGTATATCTGCTACTTATGTTCTGTAAATCCTTGATAACGGATCTAATCGGAGGTGCTGTTTGTTAATTGGTGATTTCTGAAGGCGGTAATTCTGAATGAACTTCACCTCTGTAGCAGCGGTCAGTTTTGTTCTTGCTTTCCTGGTGTTTCATGGTGCTTGATGCTATATTAACCTTTTGCAAATGCACTTGACAATACTGAACTGATCCAGAACAGCTGACCTTCATGTCTTAAAATAACAACTGCCTGTTGCTCTTGTCACATAATAGCCTAATGCCATATGCCCTACTTCATAGTTTTGAAATCTCCAGTATTGTTCTAGAATGTATCAATAAACATGTATTAAAAATAAACAAAACACAGAATGGTGTCCAAACGTTTGACTGGTACTGTACATCATGACATATCTGACCACACCAGGGCACCATAGTTTAATCAAGAGCACCAGACATGAACTGTTTTAAAATGTCCATTATGCTGCATGTAATCTTTGAAGCTCACACTCTCAGATGATATCTGTATACAGATCACCGATTTTAATATTGTATCTAAACAGGAAAAAAAATACAACCTTCACCCTATTACCTGATATACAAAAATATATTTACAATCCAAATCTACCAAATTGCTCACAAAACAGGAGAAAAAGGAAGAAAGATGGGTTCATGTGAATCATACACCTAATAGTCCTTTCCAGCTCTTAACACCAGGAGGTTAGTTATATTCCCTCAAGCAAGCTCATGAAATCCAGCCTTGGTTTTATTAACCAGAGAAGTAACTTCAGGTTTGTTTGAGAACCCCAGAAGTCAGAAACAGCAAAGAAAGAGCAAACTTTTTCACTTTGTTCATTAAACTATACATGTCATGAAGGGAAAAAAAGAGGGAATACCCTGCGCAGTAATAACAAAAGCATAGGAGCTTCCTGGGAGAAAATATAATCAAACATCAGTCTATTGGAAACACCCAATAATTCAAAGAGGAATCATCATCCATGGACCTTTAACGTTAGCCTGAGAGGGCTTCTCCTGAAAATGTGTCGCTATAGTAACGGAGCACATACTCCCAAGGGGGAGAATAAATAAAAAGGCTTTTATTTTTCTTCCACTTTGTGGAATTTCCCCCAGCACTACATGGAGTTTTATTTGAAGTTGTTTAAGTGAAAAACAAATCTAAATAGAAAAACTCGCAGCAAAGACTGATCATCCAGAGAGACTCGTCAAACTGTCTTTCAGTTCAGCGTTAATCAGTTCAAGGTTTCATGTGCCACAACGTTCAGTTTGTGGATGCAACATTGTCCTGTGCAAATGAGTGCTTGTGATCCTGGGTCTCAAACACACCCTTTCACAGTTTTACCTCGGGCGTTACGAGGGTAGAACCCGAGCGATGGTGTCCTTGGCATCCTGAGTGAGTCTCTCTGGAAATCTCACCTCGAACTCGACGACTAAGTCGCCCCGGCGGTCGGGGCTCTTTGGTAAAGGAAGGCCTTCGCCTGTGATGTGCCGCTTCATCCCAGGACGGATAAGGGTGTCCTGGAGGGGCAGGTTGACGGTACGATTATCCAATGTAGGGACCTTCACTGTACAACCACAGAGAGCCTGAAAGAGGCACGAAGACAGAGTTATGTTTAGGATTTTTTTTTTATTACCGCAATAACACATTATTTTTTTGAAGTTTAAATTAATGTTTCTTTCAAAAATGCCACTAAACTCATGCCCTACTCACCTCTTTGAGTGAGACCTTGGCTGGATAGATGATGTCTGATCCATCCCTCTTAAACACTGAATGCGGTTTGTCCTTCACAATGAATATGATGTCCGCCGGGATGTTGTTCGGCGTCTGGTCACCCTCTTTAGGAAAAGTAATCTTGGTTCCCTCCTTCCAGCCCTTCTTCACTTCCACTGTGAGGATCTTGTCCTCCGAGCGTGTGGTATGGCCGTCTGGATTCAGTCTGCGGCGGGAGATTTTCATTTTCTTTGTGCAACCACTGAACACCTCCTCCAGGGTGACACGGAGCTCATGGGTGACTGGCGGGTCCTGCTTTTTCGCTAACCGACCCCCACCACCAAAATGGCGGCCACCGCCCAGACCAAAGCTTGCAAACGGCTCGTCCACATCCATATCATCTTCGCCACCCATGCGGCCAAAGAAGTGCTCGAAGGGGTTCCGCCCACCAAAGAACTCGGTGAACATGGCATGCGGGTCACCCTGGAAGGTGTACGTGAAGCCAGGGCCATTTGGTCCACCACCTCCACCAGCTCCGCCCTTCAGCCCTGCAAACAGAACAGAGTTTCAGGTTTTGTCTTGCCTGAAATGTATTTAACTGTAATTGTGAATTGCTATGAGTCAGTTTAAAGGAATGCGGATGGTGCACTAGAGCACGGTCTTAATAATGCTTCTTTAAAGATTCTGTGGAAATACTGATAAGGAATTGATAACTTGACAACGATTGGTAATAAAAAGTGATTGTATTAATAAACTTTTTTATTTATTTATATATATTAATCTTGATTCTTGTGAGAGGTGATTCATGTATTGCCATACTGACTCCAAAATCATTAAAAAATATATTTTACATTTATAATAAGATGAACCGGTCGATTGGCCAGTGACTAGAATTGGCAGGTTTTCAGTTTGATTGGCCATGACCAGTTATCAAAAATTGCACATGTTAAAAAAGTGAGGAAACTAGTGTTATAAGAAACGGGCTACATTTAATTAATTCATTAAACCTTTTTTTAAAGTTTAAGAGTAACAAAATCGTGGAAATATGATTTTTAAAAAGATAAAATCACGATATACATAGAATCGAATCAGAACCTAGGTATCGTGAGGGGACTGGTGATTCCCGTCCCTAAATGGTATGGAGTCAGGCTGGCATTGCTTACTGAACATATAATAATAGTAACGGCCTGCAAATTTGAGTCTGACAAATTTCATTTAAAAATATATTTGGCATGACAAGCTGAAGCTTTTTGCTTTTAGTTTTACTTTACAGCTCATCACTTTCATCTTAGTTTAACTGTCATTTCTCTCTCTCTCTCTCTCTCTCTCTCTCTCTCTCTCTCTCACACACACACATGGAGACTATTGTACAACAAAAAAATGTGATAGTGTATTTTTCACAACTAGCTTATGTGTTAAAGATAATACATATCCACAACATATCCAGGGTTTACACACAATGTAAGAGAACAATATACAAGTAAATATTTAAATAATATTTTAATTATTTCACCGTATGTGTGTACCGACTTTAAAGTTTTTTTTCCCTTCTCCTATATGATCTAATATCTAATGTGTGTGTGTGTGTGTGTGTGTGTGTGTGTGTGTGTACAGTAACCCAGCTTTCCCTTCCCTTCAGGGACCACATGAACTCTGGGCCAGGACAGGCGCGCGCTTGGAATATTCCAGCAGCAGCGCGCGCCCTTCCAGAACAACCCCTGTGACGTCAGAGAACTGCGCGAGCCACCAGGATTACTGTATTTCACCACGGTGTTAGCTTTAAGGTGGAGTTTAATCGTGTTTTAGACGCACTTTTATCATTATTTTTTGACAGTAATTTGTTGGAAAACGTCTAACATCACGCGTTGTGATATACATATATTTTTTGTTGGGTTTGCCAAGTGTTGGTATCGAATACGTCTAACGGACGGGCTACATAGCTAGGTTTTCTGACAGGTTTGCATTTTGTTCTTCCTTTAAAATAGACTTATGAGTAAGTGTAGAAGTGTAACGTTAAATCCCGTTATTTAAACAACGGTTCATGTGAGAAATATCCGCTTTAAAAATATTAATTAACGATTCGCTCCCCTGAAGTGTCGCGAGATTTCAACGTGAACTCTGTTATTGAAACACTTTAGCAACGCAGGAAAGCAGCTCTTTAGATTTGTGCTTTCAGGTCGGTGCGATTATAAAACATCTCAGCTTGAATTCCTTCACCGTCACACCACCGAGCTGATCCCAAATGGCGTTCTTCTAGGGCACTAGATAGGATCCAGGGTTTTGTAACCCATTTGCCATACACAAGTTAAGAACAGGACTGCACCCCTAAAGTGATTTAGGATGCGACCCTGAACTTCGCGCTAACTTTTTTAAATTTAGTTTAGACATGTTTAGTCTCTGAAACTATTTCTAAACCAAACACGTCATAAGCGTCTCTAAACAGCTCACCTTCTTCACCGAACCGGTCGTAGATGTCCTTCTTTTTCGGGTCGCTCAGGACGTCATAGGCTTCTGCGATCTCCTTGAACTTCTCCTCGGCTCCAGGTGACTTGTTTTTATCCGGATGGTATTTCAGAGCTTGTTTGCGGTACGCTTTCTTGATCTCGTCTTCAGACGCGCCTTTCTGGATCCCCAAAATGCTGTAGTAGTCCTTTCCCATCTTCACCATCTAGAAGATTATCTACGAGTTTGATTGACAACAATAATAATAATTTAAAAAAGAACTTGACCAGAAGTTCAACAAAGTTTCCCCAAACACCTTCTTGGCACTTGTGTTCAGGTTTAACCGCGTTACTCAGTCAGGTTGCAGGTCTGTATCTCCTGAACCTACCGCTGGCCTTTTTTTTAAAAAAGCGTTTCCGAAGGTTCGAGAAGAATCTAGTAACATCAAGGGCTTTCCCGGCGCCAACTTCCAGACTGAGCACCAATGCACCAGGGGTAGGATATATAGTGCACTAGGAAGTGTGTACACTCACATAGTGCCGTCTAAGGAACAGAGTGCTCACGTGTAACAGGACAGCGGATTCTAGAACACAGCCTAAGTGGGAGGGGCAAACGTCAGAAATCCTGTTCTCTGATTGGTTGCGATGTAAAGCCAGGAAGTGTGAAAGATGCTGAACTGCCAAAACAAGACTGCCACGCCCAGTTACGACTGTGGAGGTGCCAACGACAGATAACAAAATAACTAACTAGCAATAATAATAATTAAATCAGAAATAATAAGTATAACTAAATAACTAACTAGCAATAATAATAATTGTTAGTATTCTTGTGAATTATTATTAATAAAAATGGATAAGGAAAGAAAGGAATTCTGGAAGGTATAAGGATTAGAATCATGATGGACCACAGATGGACCACAGAAGTTGATAGATAGATAGATAGATAGATAGATAGATAGATAATTTCTAATGCATTGTTAATAAGTGTGTGAGCAGGCAGAGACAATGCAACTTCGATACTTTACTTTCCTAGGTTTATTAAATAATTATCAATTTTATGTTTGAAGAATTAGGTTAGGTTACTTCATTTATAAATGTATGTATTTAATAAATTTGTTTTGCAGTAGAAGTGACACCCGTTCATGATGTGCAGTTTTAAAACACATAAAACAAAATACAACCTAACAAAATAACAGTCACATGATTGTGTGCTCAAGGCTCCACCGCTCAGGACATATCATAAATCTAGAAAACACTGTAAATAAATGGATAAGGATATAATGATTTCAAATAATAAATCATTATTCTGGTCAACAATTCAAGAACAAATTGTTATGATGACATTTCGAAAGTAAAACATTATTGTGAGATTTCAAGAAGCCAAGATTCTCAACATAATACTACAATTTATTCGGTAATAAAATACAAACATGTTGTAATAAAATATAATAATAGAAATGAATGTAATAGTAAGTCATATGATTTATAAAGTAAGCCAGAATGATGGGGTTTGGAGGTAATGTCACGTCAGTGCTTTGTCATTTATTCACAGCTTACTTTTAAACAGATATGGCTGGAGAAAGCTGTCTTCCGGATGCCTCTCACACTGACCTGATGTGGTTCATACAGTGGAGTCTGAAAAGATCAACATGTTTTTACACTTTTGAAAAACATTAGATGTGTTTAAACCGTGTCTCACACCAAGCTAGCTAAACCATGGATATTATTGTTATTTATTTATATCCGTTCCTAAGGAAAAGGCAATTGAGTAGAGCAGTGTCCAAGCATAACAACACATGTTTCACAAATAAAAAGGGTTTCACAAATAAAACAAACAGTATAACAGCCTAAATAATACTTTAATAAAAAGTATCAAACAGCTGCAACAGTGGAATTATTATTTTACATTGTTTACAAATTTGATAAATATGCATATGTGTTAATCTTGGAGGGAACTTTAAAACGATAAACTGTTTTGTATGTTATTTATTATTGTGTTGGGGGATGCTGGGGTTCTAAGGGGATTTTAGGTTCAGGAGTTTCCATGTTCTCCCCATGCTTGGGGGGTTTCCTCACACAGTCCAAAGACATGCAGTAGGCTGATTTGGTGTGTGTGTGTGTGTGTGTGTGTGTGTGTGTGTGTGTGCTTGTGCCCTATGAAGTGTGTTCTGAAGTCACTGTCAGAGGCTCCTGTGACCCTACACAGTACACTATTTACACATGTGCACTATTTAAAACATATATTATTTTACATAATTAGCTAATCAGAAAGCATTATAAATATTCATGTTTATTGTTAATTATGCTACAGTTTGCATTAATGACACTTGCACTTGCCACTATTTCACAATCCCTACAAAGTGCATTCTGGGTATTTTGCACCATAAACAGTGCATTGTGAAAAATCTAATCACACTCCTTCTTATACCCTTATATAAGGCTTGATAAAGTGCGCCCGCATTCAGCGCGTCACACGCGTTCTTTGTCCAACGGTCGACCTGACTGTAATCCTACATAACTTCCGGTCAGAGCGACCTCACTCCCGGTTCTGATTGGCGCGCGCCGTGTGGGCCGAGCGCTCTGATTGGATGTCGGATCTGTCGGTTATATCGGATGATAACGAGTTTAAACTGCAGGCAAAATGAAGCATTACGAGGTAAGGTCGTTTTCTGTGAATAATGATGATAATAATAAAAAGGATCAGACTTTTGTTTCGTTCTTAACAGATGATCCGCGTGATTCTTGATCGAAACATTTGTTTTTAGTAAGAATGTAATTCAGCGGCAGAAGAAGAGGATTAGATTCTGTTTGTTTGATTGATTAACAATAATAATAATCCGACATGAGTGTAAGTCGTCATAGATGTCCAGCAGCGCGCAGTGTTTTAGTGATGGAGCCGGTAACAGTGTGTCCTGTGATTCACTTTGTTCGTTACACTGTAGCGTGTTGTTCGTGTCGCCCCGTAACCCCTCATAGGGCGGTTATAGAGTGTCAGGTTCCCACCAGAATAAACAATCTCTCTGATCTATACAGGTGAGTAACTACAGTCTGTTAAACCAGTCTATGGACAGCAGCAGCACCTGAAGGGATTATTTATTATTAATAATAATAATAATAATAATAATAATAAAGCACAAAGCGACCATGCTGTTGCTGTCACACTCCCGGAAGTCGGACTTCATGGTTACTATATAAATAACACTAATAAACCTGACACGTGAGATTAGTTTAATATGAAAACACTGGTTGAGAGGCACAGCCCCAGTAAGACGTGCATGAATCAGATCGATATCCGCCTTGTACACCATTTAAGCCGCATGTTTCTGAATCAAATGGTTTCTCATGGTAGATGCTAATGCAAAGTTACCACATGGTGGCGCCAAAGATTCAGACAGGAATGAACTGCAAGTTTAGCAAGTTTTGAGCAAGCCTAACTGGAAAAACCTGTTCAAAATAATAATAATCAAAGAAAATCCAGATTAAGAATAAAAGATAAGATTTATTCTTTGAATTTGACTTGAATCTAATACCTCCAGAGATTCAGAATAGCCTATTGTTTTACTATACTAAATAAATATCTAATTGATTGTCAAGAACAAACAGCCAAAGCATATATCAGTGCTAAAATAGGGTTTCACCTACAAGAAAAAGTGAAAAAACTTTTTTGTTCATATAAGATCATACAACACCATTTTTCATAATATGCAACGCTTCGTAGCTCCCGATCCATGCTTCATTTGTTTTTGTGTAAATACGAACACACATTTATCTTTTTATCAGATAAAATTTACTGAATAAAATTTCATGCCCTTTTATGTTGTAGTGTCCGTAACTTTTTTAAATTAAAATCTTTCAATGATCTTTGAATTGTCATTCAGATGAAACTTGCCTAATTTTGATTTCACGTGAAAATACATGAACCTAAAAAAGTGATATTGCAAAATTAATCTGACATGGTTACAGACACTACACATTGTTTTCATTGCACCAATTGTAATATCAATACTCAGAAATAAATATGAATAATACGCATTTTAAATGATTATTGTTTGAAGCGAGACAGTATAGCGCTGAAAAATCGCCATTTTTGGGGCACAAATAAAATCATATCTCTAAAATGGCTGAATTTAGAAACTTGAAATTTTTAGAGAAGCAAGACTGGTCACTTCCATGTTGCATAAACTTCAGAAGTAATTTTTTTGGCCACACATTTTCTTTATTATAGGTATAACAATAAACAAAAAATAAAATCAGCACCAATAATGTCTTTGGTTGTAGGTGTGTGATTATGTGAAATATTAAAACTCACACAATGGGTGATTCATATAGTATAGAGCTTAGTATTTTATTCCAAACTGATTTAATTTCAAACAAATAAAACATTTAGTTGGCAAATGTGTATTGGAGAGAGAAAAATATACATCATTCAAAACATGATTGTCTGTTAAAATACACATCATCATCATCATCATCAGTTTTAAAAACAAAAATGATAAAAGATCAGTACATGTTACTTACTGAAATGGATAATATGCCTAGAGACATGGCAAGAAAAGCTTAAGTAGTAAATATTATAGTAATATATGGTCTGTGAAACAAATATGGTACTCATGACACTTTTATTTATTGCGTATAATATAGTGTTAATTAATCCATCAAAAATAGCTACTTTGATCAGTAGAATAGCTGGGACACTCAGGTAGAGATTTGTACTAAACAACAGTCTAGTTCTATTGTCTCTCTCACACTCACACACACACTCATCAACACACTTTAGGAGAAGTGGCTTTAATTACAATCTCTGCCAGACACTGTGATCTAATCCAGACCCAGACAGGACGATCACGCGACACCGCGTTTACTGTTCAGATGATGTAGTGCTAATAATAACACTGTGGTAATTATTAACAAACCGTGTAACAGCGCAGTGTTTTACAGCCATTATGTCCAGCTTAAAGCTGATCCTCTGTCTGCACCCCGAGTGTGAGTTCCATTGGCGGTAGGCGGGTTATAATTAGCACCGGTTGGGTTCATAAAGGGAGGGGTCATGGTGGGAGTGTGAGCAAGGGCATTTTTCACATTACCTCTTGAGGTGTGTGTGTTCTGTTTTGAGCCATCAAGCCACAATACTGCTGTCATACTTTTCATAAACCTATCTTATGTCGTACTGCAGTTACAGAGGTGAGAAAGATTTATAGTGCAGGCATAGCTGTCATCATTTAGAAAAATAGCAGGGGCAGCAGTAGCTCTGGGTAAGATGTTGGACAATGGATCGGAAGGTCGTTAGTTCAAATCCTAGCATTGCCAAGCTGCCACTGCTGTGCCCTTAAGCAAGACTCGAGAACCCTTCAACTGTTTAGCTGTATAACTAAGATACATTTTCTATGTTGTTCTTAACAAGGGAATTGGCCCTCTTAAAGCAAAAAAAATAAAAAATCCATCAGTGGTCCAATATGTTGTTTAGGGGAAAAATGACATGGGATGTGAAATACACATCTATGGCTGCATTGGCTTTGTGCTGATTTTATATAACTCTGACTTTGACTTTGAGAGGCTCTTGCTTGTGAGTCAATAGAAAGCAAAAGGGCAGGACTTTCGGATTTGTATCAGTAAAGATAATAAAGGTGCTGGGTATTACTTGTTTTAAGTCTGTGTGCTGGAAATATTTCCACACATGATTAGCTGAGTGAGTTCTCTCAGTGTTTAGTGAATAATTCAGCATGATTTATGGCTCCTAAAGTGTTCTGATTAAACACCTTACTCATGAGTAAACTCTCTGTTTTTGGGTAACACAAAGGAAACAGAATGTACACAGTGTTTGTTGCGATATTTGGTTCCACAGGTGGTAGTGATGGAGTTGGTCGTTGTGTATAGGTTCTACAGTAAATATCTTGTAATTATGATATTGCCTAATACTTCAAAACTACATGTTGATATATTGTCACATTTTAAACTAAACCAGTGGTTTGTTGCAAAGACTAATATGGTGATGTGTTGCATAAAGCCCCAGGTAAAGGACAATGCTCTTAGAGAAGCATGTTGTAGTAGTAGTCTTTGGTGACATGGGGATCTAGTCTAGTTTGCAGGGTGCGATTGGTTACGGGGTGTGTACTGGGGATGCTGGAATAAAGCCAGTAACCTAATGAGGTAGGGGGAGAGAAAGACACGAAGGTGGAGTCAGGAGAGATTTCCCCAACTGTCTGGCTCTCTTTTTAGAGAGAAAGAGAGGGCAGGGTGGAGGAGGGATGGCATTGGGGGAGAGAAAGAGAGATTTTCCCAGCTCTCCTTTTACAGGGTGTGTGAGAGAGAGGGGATGGCTGCGGGGGAAAGATAGACAGACAGACAGACAGATAAAAAGATTTTCTGAGGAAGAGAGATAGAAAACACAAAGAAACAAGACAAAGTACAGAAAGGGAGAGAAAATGGATACCTTGGCGTTCGAGGCCTCTCAACCCAAGCGGGGTCCGAATGCCCCCATGCTCGCAGGCCTCCCAGGGCCGATGCCAGCCAAACGCAAACCCACCAAAAAAACTAAAAAAGCTGTTGTCTTTTTCGAGGTGGAGATTTTGGACGCCAAGACGAAGGACAAGCTCTGCTTTTTGGACAAGGTAAGAACATTAACATTTGAGAACACTAAAACTATTCTGAATTATTCAGTTCTGCAGTGGTAAGTCAGATCCAACGGCCAGGCAGCTCAGTGTGTAGCAGTGTCTGTTCCCTCAGTTAAATATAACACGGCTTCTTTTGGGGCTCGTGCTATCTATAGCTTGCTAACTCAGGTTTTGAGGAACGTCTGATGCTCTGCGTCATACAGTGCCATGTTCCCGGGGACACTAACTATTCAACCTCTGAACACTTACTCCAAACCTCTGAACACTTACTCCAAACCTCTGAACACTTACTCCAAACCTCTGAACACTTACTCCAAACTTCTGAACTCCAAACTTCTGAACTCCAAACTTCTGAACACTAACTACTAAACCTCCAGACCACTAACTCCTGACCCCTGACAAGCATCTCCTAAACCCCTGACAAGCATCTCCTAAACCCCTGACCAGTAGCTCCTAAACCCCTGACCAGTAGCTCCTAAACCCCTGACCAGTAGCTCCTAACTTCTAAACTGTGGCTACAACTTTTTGTAGCTCCTAAACCCTAGACCAGTAGCTCCTAAACCCTAGACCAGTAGCTCCTAAACCCTAGACCAGTAGCTCCTAAACCCTTGACCAGTAGCTCCTAGCTCCTAACTTCTAAACTGTGACTACAACTTTTTGTAGCTCCTAAACCCCTGACCAGTAGCTTCTAAACCCCTGACCAGTAGCTTCTAAACCCCTGACCAGTAGCTTCTAAACCCCTGACCAGTAGCTTCTAAACCCTTGACCAGTAGCTCCTAAACCCCTGACCAGTAGCTCCTAACTTCGAAACTGTGACTACAACTTTTTGTAGCTTCTAAACCCCTGACCAGCCGCTCCTAAACCCCTGACCAGCCGCTCCTAAACCCCTGACCAGCCGCTCCTAAACCCCTGACCAGTAGCTCCTAAACCCCTGACCAGTAGCTCCTAACTTCGAAACTGTGACTACAACTTTTTGTAGCTTCTAAACCCCTGACCAGTAGCTCCTAAACCCCTGACCAGCCGCTTCTAAACCCCTGACCAGCCGCTCCTAAACCCCTGACCAGTAGCTCCTAAACCCCTGACCAGTAGCTCCTAACTTCTAAACTGTGACTACAACTTTTTAGTCTTAGAAAATTTGGCCCCAAACAGTAATTTTGCACTTTGTAACAGATAATCCAAAATGTCGAGCAGCGGTCCCAAATGTTTTGAATGTCAGTGTATGAGTGCAGAAACTAAGATTGCACCAGAAAGTCTTTTTGTGGAGTCTGTCCAGTCCTTACAGTGTGGATCACTCGTTATACTGTCCATGAGTGTGTGTAAGTGTTTCAGCTGTATTAATAACACTTTGCTGTAGCGATACCGCACAGCTGCGTACATTAGCATGTGTTTATAGCGCACGTGAGAGAACGGGATCCATGTGGGTTGGTGTAGATTATAGCTCGAGTGTCATGACACGGATGTCACACGTTTTAAGACGTGTCCCGGGCCTGGTGTGTGTTTTGTGTTTAAGAATGTCTCAGCTGTTTCAAACGCCCAGCGTCGGAGAACACCAGGGATAGTGGCTAAATATACTGCTAATTTGTCACACATGTCCACTTCCAGTATGTATATAATGTACACACAGATGGAGTGTGTTTTCATGCGGAGTGTTTATTTGTTTGTGCTCGCGACGAACAGGTGGAGCCAAATGCAACTATTGGAGAGATCAAGTCTATGTTCCATAAGAGCCGTGAGTAAACCATCAGACTCTTGATGTGCTAATAGTGCTAAGAACTAATTTCATCACAAGTTCAACACAGAGTGTCTTGACTGCCGCTTATGTTTAAGGCAACATAGGAGGTTTGTGTAAATGTGATGGTTACTGTATAAAGACTAGCTAAAGACTGAAGAAAGATTTATGCTGAGTTCATGGACTTTTTATGAACTTAATGTTGTGTTTTGCTGACTGTGTGTTCGTTACAGACCCACAGTTTTATCCCGCCAGACAGTCCATCCGTCTCGACCCCAGTGAGTACTCTCATTATACACAATCCGTTTGTCCAAAGGCCATGTGGTTATACAGCGTGTGTGTGTGTGTGTGTGTCTGCAGTGTTTGGAAGGTGTTCATCCACGTATGAACATGTAAAAAAATATATATATATCTAAAATGTTGTCTAAAAATAATATTTTACTAAATCTAAAATATGCCAAATACCGTAAATGTAATTCATAAAGAAATTCTGTATTTTAATGTTTTATGTTTAACTCTCTCATACATAGTGTCAATCTGTGGACGGTCAACCTGTAGCTATTTCTTTATATTTTAAGAGTATATGAAATGTCAAATTCCGTTAAATTTGTTTTAGATTTCTCTAAATTAAGATACATTTATGTAACTCTTCAGACGGTTTCTTATTCTTAGTCTTTAATAATTATTTTCCTTTTAGAACTTAATAAAGTGAAATAAATGTAGTGATCACCTTAGGGTTTTGAAAAATAGTTTTTCTAAATGTTTGTTTATTTTAGTAAGTTTTTTTCCTCTGTGTAAATGTTGTAGATTCGGAAATGATCATTTTCATAATTTTTGACTTTCATTTTTGTCTTAATTTTGATTATTGACATACAGCTCATGAGAATAAAAAAAACCAGTATCTCAAAATATTACACACATACAGGGTGTTTAGATGTTTTTATTATTATTTTACATTACACAATATATGGATCCTGTTTTAATTCTGTCTAAATATCAAAAATATTTACCTATCAAACGGAAACACTTATCTGTCGGGATTTATTTTAAAGTTTTTTTTAAATGTAAAGTGCAGGTTAATTTGTTTTATTTTTACTTTATATTTTGTGTTAATTATTTTTATCTATTTATTTTTTTGGGCTGTAGAACGAATAATTTGAGTTTCCATTATTTCTTATGGGAAAATTAAATTTGGTTTATGAGTGTTTTGGAATACGAGCCCGCTTCCGGAACGAATTATGCTCGTAATCCGAGGTTCCACTGTATATATTTAATATATATAATATTTACTAATTAATATCACTAATGTATAGTACAAGCCGAGCTCAGTTATGGGAGAAAATCTAAAAGAATCTGGATGTGTGTGTATACATCAATACAAACATGAGTGTAAACTAATCAACGCATGAAAGCATATTATCGAACATATTATCGGACACCATCACCATTAAGCTTCAATCTTTAGATTGTGTGTGTTAGTGAGTGTGAGAGCTAGTGTACTGATGCATTGTGGGATTGTTGATGCAGAGGGAAAATCTCTGAAGGATGAAGACGTGCTCCAGCACCTTCCTGTGGGAACCACGGCAACGTTCTACTTCAGAGACCTGGGAGCTCAGATCAGCTGGGTCACGGTAACATGCTCACACACACACACACTCCTTTTCCTAACACAGACATGTACACACACCTTTCTTCCCGACTTTTCCCTCTAAACGTAACCGAGAGCCTTTACTGAGCGACTGCTTCAAACCAAACACTCTGATATCAGTTGCAGTGAACTTTAACTCACTACGTCATGCTGTATGAGGTTCATGGGGTCCACAGTGTCCAGAGGTTTGTCTTTGTGTCTACCAAAAGTGCTGAAACAGACTTTGTTCTGACGTTTGTGACCGACCAAGTCTATACAAGCTGGTTTACTAACACACGGACACACACACACACACATGTTTATTCACATACTTGGTGCTTCATAGCTGAGAGAGTGTGAGGATTAGGTGCTGCTATATTGAGGGTGTTTATTAAAGCCAGTTCAACACAGCTACGATAACCCACTGACACACACACACACTGGCTCTTGGTGTGTGTGTGTGTGTGTGTGTGTGTGTGGGGGGTGATTATTGCTCCCACCCACTTGCGCAACATCACGCTATTTGCACACCCTGATTTCACAGTGTGACGGGTCACTAGAGACCAAACTCAAGTTTCACAGTCAAGTGTCACTAGTTACACCGATATCTAGTTACAGTACATTAAGCTAAAGTCACATGGGCTTCAATTGCTATTGGGAATTTCAGTTATTTACATTATGCCGGATACACTCCCTCGAGAAACAAAAAGCTTTGCACGCTCTAGGATTTCATTCAGTCATTTTTATCTTTGACTACACTAGTTACAGTGAAAGTTATTCCTCCTGCCCATCCTCTTTCACATTCTGAGGCCTGGAATGTACCTCGTGCCATCAGGAGGAAGAGAACCTCCATAGATGTGATAACCTGGTCATTCATTACATTCAGGTCGTCAGCTGACTTCATTTTATTGCCCCATAACGTTATTGAGTCTCGACCTGAGCGACTGATCAACCCCAGATCATAACACTGTCTCCAGAGGCTGTACAGTGGACACGATGCATCATCTCTTCATGCGCTTCCCTTCTGTCCCTGACACGCCCATCACTCTGGTATAGGCTCAATCTGGACTCATCAGGTCACATGATCATGCAACTTCTCAAAACTTCTTCAAAGTGTTTAAGTGATCCTCATTTATGATTTTATTTTATTTTTTTACCTGGTTTCCTCCACAAAGTTGACGGTTCAGCCAAGTCCTTCCAAGTTTTGATAATGTTTGTTTAATGGATTCTTAACCCAGTTCCAATCATTTCAAATCTCATTAGTTGTTATCTTTGCTTGAACCAACCCAATATTTTGACCCTTCTGAAATGACAACTATTTTTTCCCCCCTAGTCAGCTGTGTATTTATTATACTGTGTTACCAGTAGGCAGGTGTGATTGATATCTTGCTGGCTAATGTTAGGTGAAATAAGTATTATAGTTATGTTGTGTGATTGATTGATCAAATGCAATGTAAGCTCTGCAATAAAACCACCATAAATATATCAAAACGTATTATTAAATATGTCTCTATTGACAACAGTACAACTACAAATTATTACTACACCACACATTGTCTCCTCAGTTTCTATAACGTCTCTTTATTTCTCGTTATTTCTCAGGTGTTTTTAACAGAATACGCCGGCCCGCTGATCATCTACCTGATGTTTTATTTCCGCGTGCCGTTTATCTACCCGTCCAAATACGACTTCACCACGAGCAAGCACTGGGTCGTACAGTGAGTGATGCTCTACAGACTTCCCCTTAAGAGGCCCAGGAGATTATAAAGCTTTACCACTGAGGACTGATTTACAGACACAGAAGTTACAGATAGTATATTTAGCAAGGCTCATGCTTTTTACTGTTTTGAATTAAGTAGCTTCATGTGTGGATTTTAAACCGTTTCAGCTTTCTGCTTGAACATGACTGTGTAAAGACTGCAGAGTTTATTCATTGTTAAAAGTTTCAAACTTCTCCAAGTTAAAACTTTCTAGTGGCTAGTTGCTTTGAAGTTCTTAAACTGATCAAACTAAAAACAACAACAACAACAAAATCACTAGAAAATTTTACATTTGAGATGCTTGAAATTTGGTCGTTATATTTATTTATTTATTTTTATTATTTACGCCACTCCTAGAAATGTAAAATTATTGTAAAAACAAAAATGTATAATGTATAAAAAGAGCATGAGCTGGTTCCATTAAAAAAAAACAACAACTCAGAATTAGGTTTATGTAGTATTACAAATGGACAATGGCCGTTCAAGTCAAAACAGGACTTTTGAATGTGCAGAATAACAGAACGCAGTTCTGAGAGTAAAAACTCCCTTTATTTCTCTATATAATCCGCGTCCTCTCCTTCAATCACCCAAACATGTGGAGAAGACATTTCTTCCGCAAATTGGCGACACGTTATCATCTGTCTTTTTTTGTTAAAGATCGGGAGTGGGCTCCGAGCCACCTCAGCTGCATCATCAATACTGACATACGGCCTCCTTAAAAAACGTTTTTATAATTCATGTGTTTTTACTGCAACTAAGAGTCTCATCACATCGTTTATTTCAGCACAAGTCCCAGTTTGACTTGAACGCCCCCCCCCCAAATAAAGTACAGTTTAAGTGATGGCGACACCCTGTGTTCAAACCAGGAACTTCCTTTTCTAAACTTTTGAAGTGACCCGTATTAATCCTTATTTTTAGTTTTAGACCTTTACCCAGACTGAGGCACCAGTAAAGGGCTGATGGGTAATTCAGGTCTCCTGTGTTCTAGCTTGGCGTGTATGTGCCACTCCTTCCACTACGTCAAGAGACTCCTAGAGACACTGTTCGTCCACCGCTTCTCTCACGGGACGATGCCGCTACGCAATATCTTTAAGGTGAACACACACACACACACACACACACACACACACACACACACACACACACACACACGGTGTGCTGTAATTCATGAAACAGCTTACGCTTAACAAGGCTTGTCTCTTGGTTTATTATGAGAGGATAATGAATGAATGAAAAATATGAGACTTTGTTTATTAATTAATAATTAATAATTATTGTGGTATAAAAGAAATAAACAATTTAGTGTGTAATTTTAAGGAGCCATTACATTTGACAAATGTGAAGAAAGTGAACAGTAAGTTGTGGGAATGAGAACATCTTCTGGCCACTTGAAATGAAATGCTTGTTTATGCTAAGTTTAAAGATTAATTTTAAAACCATGATTAAATCATGTAATAGTTTTTATACCATGATAAATAAAAATAAAAAAAGAACTTTGGTTTGCAGCGTTTCTGAAAGATGTACTTCGCATTAGGGCTGGTTATAATATGAAAAGAGACAGTAAGAGAGTCTGCATTTAAAGAAGATATGTAAAAGGGGAAGTGAACCCCCCCCCCCCCCCTCTTTTTTTTTTTTTATATTTTTTTTTTAATGAAATTACATCTCACTTAAGACAGCAGCTTGAACGCCTGCTTTATATGCACTTCGCCTAAATTTGCTTAAATTCATTTTGGCAAAACTTTTTTTTGACGATTTCTTCCAAAGCTGCAAGTCATGCTGTTTTCTAAACACAAACCCAACTTTTATACGTCTGTATAGTATTTATTTTATATCTTTACGGATATACACAAAACAGTATGATTTGATCAACTAAGTAAATTTTTTTAAAGAACAGCTTGCATGAGGTTCAGTGAACTTGCATACATTTGCAATGGACAAATTGTGTGTGTGTGTGTGTGTGTGTGTTTTTCTAGAACTGTACGTACTACTGGGGATTTGCAGCATGGATGGCTTACTACATCAACCACCCGCTATACACACCACCTAGTGGGTACACACTCATCTCACACACGTGCACACCAATGACCTGCAGCACACTTTACATACTGTTGAGGACTGCTCATATGTCATTTTTTTCAATTCCATCGCCTTAATAGTTCCAGACAATGTTTCTGGGTTGTTGTTGATGATGATGATGATGATGATGTTGGGTTTTTGAACATTTTAAATGCTAGAAAATTCCAGGCCCAGTTTTAGTTTGTACTCTTCCTCTTTCTGATGCTCTGCTATTGTGTTTGTGTTTCAGCTTACGGAGAGCAGCAGGTTCAAGCGGCCCTCATTATTTTCCTGGTAAGGATTTTACTCTTGCTATAGATAGATAGATCGTACCTTACTGTACTTAAATTACCTTACCTACCGAACCGAACACGCGCTACCCTGACACATGTTCTGACCGAATATTATTATAATTCTATCCATTAATGTTTATAATCTTCATCTCCAATCTGGAAGTTGATTCATGTCAACTGGACGACTTCTTAGTTTGGTTCAAGTAGCTTCTTCAGTCTGGGTTTTTGACAATTAAAAATTTCTGAATGTCTGAAAATCCCAAGCAGTTTTCGTTTCTTCAGGCTCCAGAGACCCCAGGACGTACAGCACACTGATTTCAATCTAAACCATGTACGGCCTGTGTAGGATGTCGCACTCGATCTTACAGATGCTTGTTTTAAATATGAACATGTTTCTGTTTCTGCAGTTCTGCCAGATCGGGAACTTCTCCATCCATATCGCCCTGAGAAACCTGCGACCACCAGGTGAGGCCTCTTTAACTCGTGTGTAAAATACTAAAGTTATATAAAAGCAGGAGACACTCTTGACTTATAGAGCCTTTTGTTATGAGTAAACCGTCTCGCTTCTCAGGATCTAAAACTCGGAAGATCCCGTATCCGACTAGGAACCCCTTCACCTGGATCTTTCTGCTCGTGTCCTGCCCTAACTACACATACGAGGTCAGTACTCTCTCTCTCTCTCTCTCTCTCTCTCTCTATCACATGGACATTTTAATTACTATGTAGGAGGAAACACTATAAATTACAGAGCACTCCAGAGCAGGAACACACACACGAGTTCAGCTTCTAAAACTGCTTCAACTCTAAACGACATGAGCTACATTTACTTTATAGTTTGATCGATCAAAGGATAAAATACTTTGCGTGATGAACTAGGGTTGGTACGTCGACTTATTTTCCGGTAACAGCGTGCTTTATTCCTCTTATACAGTACTGTGCAAAAGTCTTGACCCCCAAATTTCTTCATATTTTTTTTCCTAAGCACCAGATTTCCCCGTATTTTTAATGTAGTCTTGGGGAAACTGTTCTCCAGGCTTCCTGGTATAAAAAGCATCTAACTTAAGTCCTGACCCAGTGAGAAACGGGTGCAGATGATGATCAGGCTGAGTGAGGGGGAAATGAGGTCGCTGCTGAAGTTACCAACCAATTATTATTTATATTTTTCTTATCTTTAGGCACTTTGCAGTAAAAACATTTATTAATTATTAAATTTACTTCAGCAATTCGGCTTCTTTCTTGAAATTGTTTTAAAAATAAATAAATAAACACAGTGAGGTTAATCACGTTACGACAAATCTGTAACAGCGTAAAACACCTCTCTCCTGTTAAAAAGCCGCCGTGAAAAAGACACAATGTCTGAATGTAAGACAACAATTACACACAAGAGTACGGCTTTTAATGTGTTAATTAGCCGTCGCATATTAATTGTAAAACTCGCTTATACAGTATGTTGTTACCATAGAAACAAGTCACGTATTAGCACCAGTCGTACGTCCGTCAGACATATTCAATAAAATATTAAATAAAAGACATTTTTGTTCGATAATTTAGGATTTTTATTATTTTTTTAAGATCTAAACCCTGATGTGTGTGTGTGTGTGTTTGCAGTTGGGCTCATGGCTGGGCTTCACCGTTATGACCCAGTGTCTGCCGGTGGCCTTCTTCACCCTGGTGGGCTTCATCCAGATGACCGTGTGGGCCAAAGGGAAACACCGCAGCTACCTGAAGGAGTTCCGCGACTACCCGCGTCTGCGTTCCCCCATCCTGCCCTTCGTCCTGTAAACACCCCCCCCCCCTCCTCCCCTGTACCCGTCCTGAACCAATCAGCTTCAAAATCAGCATTACACACGTCCTGGTCCTCAACACACCCTTCACCAGAAGAAGTGGTTTTCACTGACAGTTTTATCATCTCGGTCTGTTCATAATCCTGATCGTAAACGATTAACCCCCCACCCATCCTGTCTGTCCAGTGACGGCGAGATCCTGGACTTGAGTATTGTGCAGCTTCTGGATCACTCAGATGATGATAATTCAGTAACGGTTGTGTTTAACACTGTAGACTAAACCATAATGTTTTTGTTTTTTTTTCTCAAGAACAAATGAATAATGCAGTATTTACAGAGGTGTATCATAGTCTAATAAAAAGGACGTGAGACGTTTTATGACACGGCACAAATTTTGAATAGCGAGATGCTCTTGATTGTTTACGGTTACTAATGTTTACATTCGAAAAAATACAAGTTACGTGATTCTGCTTCGGTGGTGTTTGTGTAATGTTTAAACTCATTACAAGGATGAGGTACTGAGAGAGAGGAAAAAAAATCCCAGGTTTAAACTCGTCTTTAAGCTGAATTCAAAACAGCTCTGGTTTGATTGGTTAAATATTTCTGCTACAGATTTATTCCACTATGAGGTGGAATTAATATTAATAACGGAATCCAGCATGAAGTTATAAGGTTAATCCTCAGACTTTAAAACGAGGTCACGGCTCACTCATGTTTTTATCAAAAAAATATAAATCCTGAACTGAACACAAGGAGGCGTCGAAGCAGGATAAAGGTTCTCTTTATTGTCGAGAGCAGTTTGGTATTTACACAGAGATAAAGCGAGACATGGGGACAGTGGGACAGACGGAGAGGGACGACTACGCCGCCTGCGCTTCCACCCTCTTCTTCCTCAGGTTCAGCCGTCTCTCTCGCTCGTACTCCTTCAACCGCATCACGTAACTGTAGAGCGAGAGGAAACAGAAAAACAGCGTAAGAATCGACAGAATACAAAAGAAAATGATCGATCAGAGACCCGGCGTGTCACAGCCGTGCTAGAGTTAAGGTCCAGTACAGTCACAGGTTTAACATGAAGTTTCTTATACACTTTAAAAAACTATTACTTTTAAACCTGATAGTTTTACATGTTAATTATTTATATGAATCATAACTTAAATTTTATATTTTTTCTCAGTTTAGGTTTGATTTAAACTGTTCTAGCAGGACAGTTGCAACATGTTATTTAAGATGAAATCACTGAAACTCGCAGCTTAAAAAAAATTCATGTACTGTAATTCAGCCTGAAATACAAGTACGCCCTCTTGTGGTGAACAAATGAATACATACCTGAGCTGCTATGCAAAACAAACATTATTAATTACTAAATTAATTTACTGATTAATCAGTTAAATTCTTTTGGCGGCGATGAACGTGTCACATGACACTCTATAAAACGTAACGTGTAAAGATGGTGTCGGGTGATATCAGTGCGCAAACTCGGACACCTTATGATCAGACTGAACTGGTTCCTGCACGCCGTAATTGGATGTATTGACCCTGGGCGTGGTCGGGAGGCCGCTGTGTCACAACTCTCCTTTTTTCTTTCTGATCCGAGTGTGTCTCATGGTGATAAATACATCGCTGTCGGTTTTACACAACAGGAATCAGCAATCAGTGTTTTGGGTTGGAAATGAAATAGTTTAAATACTGTATGTCAAACAGGACAAATCAACCTGTACCAATCAGTTAATAGAGTTAGAGAGATAAAGAAGGTTTAAAGGAGTTTTCTTGTCAATATCAAGTCTGCTGCTTCCAAAGAGGCAAGAAGACGTCCTGGACTTCTAATCAAAATTTCTAACTTTCAAAATTTTTCTTAACTTTCAAAGTAAAAAATGTATTCGTCACAGTCATACATAGTACGTCATGAAGTGAAATGCTTTTACTGAAAGCGCTGATGACTTAAAAATAAAACAAAAATAATAAAGAATTTTTAATTAAGAATTCCAATAAAATTGATTCATGTTTGTGGCTGTAATGTGACAAAATGTGGAAAAGTTTAAGGGGGCCGAATACTTTTGCAAGCCACTGTATATAAACCTGTGATCTGCAGCGGCACCACCAGCTATAGAAACCTTCCGACCAATCAGATCTGAGAAGGAAATGAGAATCTTACTCCTGGTGCTCGCAGTAATCCCAGTCGTGTCTCTCGTGCTTGCAGGCCAGGAAGTTGGGGAAGTTGTCTCTCTTACACTTCATGAGTTTCATCAGGTAGTGAGCGCAGTAATCACGCTGCTCCAGGGGCAGCATGGCCATGTTCATCTGCTCCTGTGTAGCCACGGACTCTAGAAAACACACACACACACACACACACACACAGGTGAGATTGTAGATTAATGTTGTTTGGTGCACACGGTAACTAACAAGTTAATAAATGAAAACGTCATTAAAATGTGTGTTTTAATGAACTTTCTTGATTAAACAAAATCTAAAACCAATGAAAAACAAAGTAGCAACAAGTTAGTCATCAAAACGTCAAAGCTTAAAGATGGTAAACGGCAAATATGGGATTTTGGGTGATTTCATCACACTAGGAACGACTGACTTGTACCGTGCGCAGCGTTCACATTGTATTTGTGCTCCGCTCTCCGATACAGCAGGTGGCAGTGTGCACCGAGTTGGTTTGTGAGTCGCCATTAAACACACGAGAAGAAGAGAACGGGAAACGCTACACATGATGTTATTAATATTTTGGAAAATGTAAAGAGTGACGCTCTCACGTGCCTTACTATTATTGCATCAGCTTTGAAAAGGACAAGCACGATGACTATCGAGGAATCAACAATTAAATTCATTGCCAACTCTCTTCTGTCAGTCAAACCTTATTAAGATGAGTTAAAATAAGGCTTAACCTTATCTCAAGGATTAATCTGCTCTTAGATGCTTTGCTGTGAAGTATGATTAAAGGTAGTCCCCTACTGAGGGAGCATGTTTGTAAGTAAGATTTGTTCTCAAGTCTGACAAAGTGAGTCTTATACGCCCTTGACACAAATATACAACGCAAATCATACCGATCCGCTTGACTAAATCTCTGTCCCCTTTACCCACACTGCCATCATGTGACCAAAAACTGGATCCACACCTAAGGAAATTAATCTCTCAGTGAAATGTAAGAGTCTCGTCTCTGCGCCTTTATATTACGAGGGAATTCCCGGACACCATTTTGTCTTAGAGCTGTTTTCCACTGTATTGGACTGCGAACGCGGTCTTATTTGCAATACTACCTCCCTAAAGTATACGTAATACAAGAGTGTATATAATAATACAATACTACATACATGCTACATTAT
>JAQQZT010000010.1:2780690-2794771 GCA_030068275.1 Clarias platycephalus | reverse complement strand
TGTGTGTGTGTGTGTGTGTGTGTGTGTGTGTGTGTGTGTGTGTGTGTGTGTGTGTGTGTGTGTGTGTGTGAGAGAAGAGAGAGAGAGGGACCAAGCAGAGTTGATATACAAATAAAAATCCTGAGTCATCTTCACATCATCCTCAAATTGTCCTCAAGTGAGAACTGTACATCGAGGATAAACGGTTAGGTGTGTGTTTGTCTGTTTTGTGGTTCTCCAGAGGTCCCCAGAAGAACATGAAGAACAATGTAGAGATCATTTAACAAAACCAGCTCTCAGAGCCAAACGATTTCCACCTTTTGTAACTGCAGATTTATAAACTATTTCTATTGAAAGTCCTGAGTTCTATTTTAAGTTTATAAAGGTGTGTAAACACAAACACACCCACACTGGGCCTCATTAATCAATCTGGGTTTAGCATGAAGTGTTTAAATGTTTTCCTAACCCACACAGTTAACAAACAATTAACAAGCAAAAGCATTATCGCTTTGCCCTTGTATGTCTCCTGTATGTGGATAAACGTTAAATCGGTTACCAAGCGCATTCATGACACAACAATGGTTTACATTTGGCCACGCCCATAATACTTGCTTTAGTAGCGTGAAGTTCATGGTTTTGCTTATATCAGTGCTAATGCAATAAGGAGTGTTAGCATTTGATACAGTGATGCCCATGACTTTCTGTAAACACTCAAAAGCTGTGTGTGTGTGTGTGTGTGTGTGTCTTACCTGTGTGTGTGAGGAGAATGTTAAGAGGAGCAGGAGCAGCCGCAGGGACATCCCTCAGCCTGAGAATTAATTCATCACCCTGCTACCCTTAACATAGCACCTGCGCAAATAGAAAGCACAGAAGGTTAACTGGGAAAATGTAACTGATTATGTGTTTTATATATATATTTTTTTTTTAATTACCCCTGTTGTATAACATCAATAACATTCCTGCGCAAGTTCCACAGCAAGTTGTCAAGTGTAACATTTGTTCTGTTTATAATTACAGTTAATCTAAGTATCATCACTAACATTCTAGCTGCTCCCCATCAGACTCCCTAATGCTGTTGCCACCCAAAACACGAACAATGACCAACCACGTGTGGTCCGATCCCATAAAAAAGCCAACGCAGCACAACTCACTGAAGAACTGTCAGTGCTGTCAGGGCACCAGGACACACAGTGCACCACAGCCCAGGAGGCCCAGCAGGCAAAGAGCCCAAGGCCGCCGACCCAAACAAACAAGTCCAATCCACAGGGGCCCCACCCCACAACCCAAAGCATCCTGCTATCAGATACCACAGCGCACACCCAGAGGCCCCAGTGGAGCCACATCCAGAGGAAACCCAAAACCCAGGTTGTTTTAATGTTCGATGTATTTTCATTTATCAGCATCAGCAGTAGGTCTAGAACTCACTAGTGTTAGTGGTCTGGGTTCGAGCTCCAATCAGGGAGTTCCAATCTTAGCCATAAAAAAAGCTCAGGATGGGGCATTTCAAGGATATATTCTAATTATGAAAAATAACAAAATATTGTTTTGACAGCTTAAATGCAAAACTTTGATGTGTCCAATATAATCTGAAAAAAAAAAAAAAAAAAAACATTTACTCAACATTTTAACATAATTTTATCAAAGTAACTGTAATTTTCATATTACATATTCATCCAAATGACATTGCCACAATGATTTGATGAACAATGAACTTCGCAGGGTCTCTCGTTTTTCCATTCTTGAACCTAATTAAGAATGATTAAATAATTCTTCAACCAAAAAAAAAAGTCCAATCCAAAAAGGAAGTATAAAAAAGAAGTATATGTTTGATGTCTTTTAAGTTTTAGCTCTAACACTGATTGTTACAAAATGCTGACAAATGGAGACTGTTACATAAAAATCTTCTTACAGAAATCATTTACAACACAAATAAATACACTAGCTTGTGTTGAAGTTGTCTTTGTGAAACATGAAAGTGTTACTACAGAAATGCTAAAATATTGTGCATCACTATAAATGTGTCAGAGCTGCTGTTATAGAAAATTAATCAACCTTCCGATCTATAAGGTTCTTCAATCCCAGCTCCTTTAGGACTCATGAGCAAGATCTTTAACCTTTAACACCTTAAATGCTCAGACAGGTTACAGTCAATCCATACTGTATGTCTTCAGCATGTCTGTGTGCTCAAGAAACCCTGAGGATGGATGCGTTTTTAGCATTTCCTCTCAGAATATCTTAGATTATTTAATTTGCATAAAAACAGCTCTCTAATTGGAAGGAAGAATGCGAGCCAATGACCCATTAGTCCCTACACACCTACAGCATTAAAAGGCTGTTCTTTATTCTCAGCACACCTCCACGCCACATTATAGCACGAGGCTTATGAAACCACACGCATCTATCCTCGACGTGCAACACTCAACAACAACAGCAACGTCTCGTCCCTGCATATCAAGCGCACAGAGAGACAGAAATCTGCGCTATTATGAATAAAACATGGGTTCGTATAACACCCTGTACATATAATCGTCATGATTATACTCATTTTCATGTTCATGCAATCCTGGATAACATGGTAAACAGGAAGTGTGTGAGGGGGCAGACATGAGAGTGGGGACCTCTGAGGATTGAGGGAGATTTTCCACGTTAACATGAAGACAGACACACAAATACACACACATGAGGTCGAATAAAGATTTACAAAAAAGAAAGTGTAAAGATTTTCAAAAATACTGAACAGCTTTAACAAGAGTACAATTAATAATGCAAACATTCATATGCTTATATATTAATTACCCAAGAATAAAAAACCTTAGAGAACCAAATCATCCCCTAATTCAGTCTGTTACATCTCTGACTTTACATTTTTCTTACAAATCTGACTTTAAAGAAAGCGCTTTAGCATGCTGTATGTATAACTAAATGACAATCCGAGTTCTGGATTCTGATTGGTCAGAAGGTGTTGATTAATTCTCTACAACAGCAGCTCTGACAGGAGGCCATGTTTTTAGTACTGCGCTGGAAATTAATTAATTAATCAATTTAATCAATAAACTTTGACGCTTAGTGTAGAGATGTTATCGAACACTTAAGGAAGGAGTCTCCATTGTCAACACTTTGTAATTTTGTGCTTCATGAAAACATTTTATGCTTAAACACTCTGGAGTGATAACAGTAACTAAACCTGAACCAAATAAATGTCATCTTTGACATCAATAGACCCGTGAATCCCAGGCAACCCATCGATTCTATTTTTGATAACTGGGATTTTCTATTCAGTTTAGCAGCATTCATGTTCATGGCATATTTTGTCTCAAGCAGCTATACTTAATACACACTTTAAATTACTGAAAAACTATGTCGCGGACAACCCGCTGCTGATCACCCTCCAGTCCAGTGGGTGGCAGTATTACACGAACCCAATTTTAAAAAGTCAAAGAAAAAAGGAAGATGAAATGGTTTGTATAAGAGGTGTAAAAGCAATTGACTTCAAGCACAGTATGGTGATGAGACTCTTATCCACAGCAAAACATTTGAACGGTGCAAACATTTTAGAGAAGGCTGTACATCCGTTTATAATGATCCCGGCCGAGGTGGCTCGGAGCCCACTGCAGCCAATCTCAACGAATGGGACGCCTGATCCTTGAACATCAACGTATACAGTAACTTGTCACCAAATTGTCGAGGTTTGCATCTGTCTGAGTTCACCAACACCACTTGCACATTACCGTTACTCAACTGGGAGTTATTGCCACATCCCCCATACAGTCCTGACCTCGCTCCAGGATATTGGAATATGTTTGGGCCATTAAAGGAATTCCTGGGAGCCCAGGCATTTCAGACATGAAGCATGGAGTACGATCATGGCTCAAGCGTACTGAGAAGACTTTCTACCTCGATGGTGTCCAAGCACTAGTGAAACACGAGGATGAGTGCATTAGTGTAGCAGGAGATTATATAGAGAAATAAAGGGAGTTTTTACTTTAAGAACTGGTTTGACTTGAACTTGTACTTTATAAATAAATTAATTGCAACATAAATTCAACCACGCAGTTCTATAGCAATAGGGTAAGTAAGGAAGTACTATAAGTGAATAATAAGTAATGGTTTATTGACATACAGTAGGAAGTACATGTACAGGTGAGCTGAAAGTCAAATATAAGTCCTCTCAGCAAACATTTTGAAAATACTGTTTACAAAAGTAATAAATATTAATACTAATACAAAATGACAAGTACAAGTACACGGAAAGTACAACAACCGAATTTTTGAGAAGTGCTTGGCCCCGGTGGTTGCTGGACTTCATGTTGATGCCTGAACTTGTACTGCTGAAGGCAGTGCTCCTCTGTTATACCCTTCGAAACGTCATTGCTCTCGAAGTCGGAGAACGGAACGGAATCTGAAACGTTTCTGCAAAAAACACCTTGAGCGTGGAAACATTTTTTGGCTAAAACGTTTCAAATTCCATTCTGTTCCATGTCGCACTGCTTCGGAGAGTGAGTGACTCCAGATATCACTGAAGCGAGTATATTTCCATGATGGTACATCAGACAGACACACGCAAATCTGCTTCGTCATGAGGAACGTTTCCCAACATAGGTGAAAATATTGTATAGTCTGTGCATATGTGTGTGTGTTTAAGAGCGAGAGAGTGCGAAAGAGTAAGAGATAACAAGTCTCTATAGCGATGCTCACCTGGTGAAAGCATGTGCTTCTCACATCGCTAATTAATCTGAAAGCGAGCATCCTGAAGAGTGTGTGTATGTGGAAGCAAATTATCTGCTGTGTTGCAGTAATTATGCTGTTTCTGATCCACTGCCACTACAGTACATCCCTCTCTCTCTCTCTCTCTCTCTCTCTCTCTCTCTCTCTCTCTCTACACACAGAGTGGGCTTCAGAAAACCAGCAGTGACTCAACCTGTGCCAAGCAACTGAAACTCCCACAGGTAATGCAATCGATAATGAACATCACGCTCTCGATTTCACTTTACTAACACACTGTTCGCTCTGAGAATACACACTCCAGCACAAATCCCACAGAGAGACAGACAGACTACAAAAGATAACGAAAAGGTTGTTCAATTGCTTATTTCAGTGTTCACTATGTCATATATTCATATTTAATAATTTAATTAATTTAGTTACGCGATTTAACGTATTATTGCAATGCAACGGCTAATGTGTTACTTGCATTCGCTGAATGTCCACGACTGCGGTGTGGCCTTGGACCGTCATTCACGGACGTACGGCCTTCTTTAAAGCATTTGCACCATTCAAATGTTTTACTGCGGCTAAGAGTCTCACCACCGTACTGTGACTGAAGTCGTCTTTAAATGTTAATCGCTTTTACGCCTTCATTCACCAGGTTTGTCTTGAACACTCCTCCTACAATGATCTTCAATTCTTAATGTAATACATATCTTTCAAAATAAAGGAAATGTTAGCATGCTGAAACTCCGTGGTGGTAGTGACCGGAGTGAACTTTCCTAGAACACACTGAAATTCCTGCACAGCTTCCCTACTTTCATGTATACAGTAATTCACAATTCTGAGCGTATTATCGCTAATGAAAAGTCGCACAAAGATGAGGTTCACTCAGCACGGCTAAGACGTATTAGCGCTGACCGTGTGTGTGTGTGTGTGTGTTTAAATAAAATGACGTGTGCACTTAATTTTAACGCCGTTATAAATACTCTCATTAAAAGCGCATTAGCAGTCTGAGTATGTGATTAAGCGGCCTGAGCTTGTGAAATAACACTAATGCTTAACACACTTCACTGACCTCTGATGCTAGCTGCATTCATGACTGAAATCAATCAGATCTGTTAGCTTTTTAATTTCTGTGTGAATAATATAATAATATCGGGAAAACGTTGAAAGAAGATGAAATGGCACAGCTGGCACATTTTCTCTTAATAATGTTGAAATGAATGAAAATAGATTTAACGCAGCTGTTTAAAAAAAAAAAGTAGCTAAAAGTATGTCCATATCTGTAACAGTTCTTGGATAGTTTAGAAAGTGGTAATATTGCCAGTCATTAGTTTTTAATTACGTTGTCATATTTCCTGATTTTTCCTGATAAATTTGCTCTACACAAGCACAGCTCTATCCAATATACTTCAAATGTTTCATATTTCAGTATATGTTGTAACATACAGTAATACAATATGGAGCAATTAAAGATAAGGACAGAAATACATCTCAGATAACACATTATTTACACCTCAAACTCCCTCCATTTCACTCCTTCTCTAAACATGGCATTTTAGTGTTTATGTACTGTATATGAGCGACTGCTGAATGAACCACACCCCATCAGACAACAGCAATGCTAAGCGATGACCCTGGTGACCAGAGTCTTCTTATACAGTATGAGCTCACATTAAGGGGGAAAAGTCGTTTTGTCTTGTTTAAGCTCGGCCAATACACAAATACACGAAGCAGAAACTGGAGACCCATGTGAATGTCTAATAACAAAATAGACTTGTCAGGGATCATTTGGTACAGTGTTTGATTATTATTATTATTATTTTTTAATATTATTATTACATTGAAGATGACACGGTGGCTTAGTGGTTAGCGGTTTCGCCTCGCACCTCCAGGAGTTATAATCAAATTGAGTGGGAGGTTGTGTGGCTGCTCCATTCTCATTTCTTAGCTCAATTTCCATGAGTAATGCTAATTATGCTTATATCTGAGACAATGTAAAGATTGATTATTGTGGGCCACAACAGGAGTGATACCTGGTTAATAAAATGCTTTTTTTTTCCTAAAGCGATCATGTGCGAAACTGGATAAACATTATGATGACTGCCATTTATTGGTGGTTTATTTTTAATCTAGTTTTAAATTCTGGACTGGAGTGTTCATCATTGGACATAATACGCCTATGTTTTTCCCTCTTTCATGTAAATTCTGTTTTTAACCCTGCAGTACAGTTTGGGCTCTGACTGAATCAGGGACGAAAGGAAAATAAAGTGGAAAAAAACGATGGCTGAGTAGGCAACGACTCATCGCTCTTCGCAAGAAGATGGATTTTATTGAGGAGAGGTTCTCGTTTTCATCAATGGGGTCAGTGCTCTTAGAGACTGTGACCGTTCAGAGGCGTCTCTGGAATAATAATTAGCAAAACGCATACTGTATAGACAAGAAACGGATCCTTTCGTCCACTGTCTTCTTCGTTAACTAATTAGATTAGATTAGATTAGATTAGATTAAATGTTGTTGTCATTGTGCAAAGTATGTACAAAGCCAATAAAGTGTAATAAAATCAATAATCACAATAAAAACAATAAACAGTATGTTTTGGAAATCTTGTTTTGATTTATTTTGGAAATTTTGTGATTAAGCGTTAAGATTGAATATTCCACATAATACTGTAGCTCTACATTTGTCTCAGAAACAAGGCTCTCAAATAGCAGCACTCTCAGGATTATCAGAGCTGGTTAAATCGCTCACACTCAGAGTTCAGCTCTGTTATCATAACCTACTCCTGTTCTTTAAACTTGCTCTCAAACACTATTAACACCTACTATTGCTGTAACAGGCTTGTAGTATTAGCATGCTTGGTTAAGTAATCAGCTCATGTTTCAGCGTTTCAAAGGTTAGTAATTAATACTGATGCTGGAGTGCGATGTGGCCAGTGAGGCATTACTCATGACAAAATCTCCTTCCTATCACAAGCAACTGTGAACTAAAAATTGCTTAGTGGAAAAGACAATAAAATATAAATCAGAACCCTGTTTTCATAAATTGACACTTTCTTTAAAGGGAAGCTTATGGGCCATTTGGCTTTGAATTATGAAAATATTATATAGTGTATAGTATATAATGCATATATCTACTGTGCGATAGTCTTCGGCATCCTTTGTTGTTTTATCCTTTTCAGCAGTTTGAGCTTCAGTAGCTCTTCTATTGAATACACGGGCCAGACTTCACTTCTCATGCGCATCAGTGAGTCTTGGCAATCCATGACCCTGTCAGCAGTTCACTGGTTTTCCTTTCTTTCTCACTTTAGGCATGTCCTTCTCACAAGTCCTGCAGATTTGAAGTTGCTCTGAACCAATCGTCAAGCCATGACAATTCGGCCGTCGTCGAAGTCTCTCGAATCCTTGCATTCACTTTTTTTTTGCTTTCAACATATCAACCTCAGAAAAAAAAGGTTCACTTGCTGCTTAATATATCCCACCCACAGCCATTGGACCTAGATACTGTATTATAACTATAGCTATCGAGAAATAGTCTAAATCGTGATCGCTGAACTGGGTCAGAGCGATTGCCACATAACGTTGCTGAGCCCAAACCTGAGGAGACCCACCAAGTACTGATACTGAGGTGGGAATCGAACCCAGACCCTGGTGGTGCAAGGCGACATTGCTAACCACTAAGCCAGGCTCTGTCTATGCAACTTAAACATTGCACACAACAAGGAAGACTGTGTTGAGTAACACTGGATAGAAAGTCAAATAGTGGTGTCGCTTTTGTTTAATGTTTCTCAGTCAAAAGGGAACAAAAAACTTGATGATTTACTACATTAAAACAGTTAAAGCTGAATTTGAAAATTAGACATAACACATCAACCTGAATGTTCGTAAATGGTTTGTCATTTGTGTGGCACTTTTAGTCATGGTTAATAGTAAGTACCAGTCAGAATAAATCCATTAATTTTCTCAGAGCACAATAAATTCTGTTCGCTCTAGGTATGATTGTTTATATTTTTGGGCTTTTTGGAAAAAAAAAATCTAAATTGCATTTTTAATGGTGAAACAAAAAGACATTTATGGCTTCTATTATTTTACTGGTGTGGAGTCAATTTCCAAGGAAAATAGACACAAACATTATAAACGATGTTCCCGCTGGATCTTCAGACGTGCAACAATACGGAAATTGACCTCTTCAGGGGGGGAAAAGTTTATATAAAAACATGACAGTGACAAATGAGCATGCTTATCTCTCTATGATGTGTTTATATTCATGGTCTTAAAGACAGGAGGAGACACAGGAGAAATGTTTAGCCGAGTACGATTGCTGCGTAATCGAGCATCCATCTGATTAAAAACATTATTCTCATTATTGATTATAAATGTCTTCCAAATTTATTCTAAATTAAATATCTGAATCCAGTAATAAAATCTGCTTTATTTAATAGGTTATAAAAACACTAATGCAACATTTATCTGGAACTTTGTTTTAATTTAATACATGTTTACACACTCTTTTCATTGTTTTAAGGCTATAGATTTAAGAATTATTAGTTCCACTCCAGATAATAAGCAGAAATGAACAGGGATGTGAAGGTCAGCTGATACATTATTATCACAATACACGAATAACACGATTTCAACTGCGAAGTAACACGATTTCATAAATATCCTGATACTGTTTTTTTTTTTGTTTTGTTTGTTTTTTAAACAAACATAACTAATTCACTTCTTCTGTGCGGGATGCTGTGATATCTGCCTATGTTTTTATAGTTTAGAGAAAATCACCTGTATTGTTATACACAAACTTCAACAATTGTTAAGTTTCAATTGCTTGAAGTGTAGGCCATGCACCAATTCTGGGGAGAACAAAAAACTGTCCAGAAATGGGATTATGGGAAATACTGCAATATAAGGAATAAAAACCAATTAATGGAGACTGGGAAATTTAACACTGTCGAGGGGCGATGTACAGTAAGAAGGCAAAAACCGAACAATAACTAAATTAATCATGATTTAACTGCTCACATTTAATCACATTTATATCTATGCTAACGTTTTTCACCCAAAAAAATGTTTTACACTGTGCACATTTCAATAATTAATTATTTATACAGTGTGTCCTAAAATCTATATAAGTAGGAGACATTGATACATGCAACAGTAAACTTAAAATATTCTAATGTACCATATGGAAGGACAGATGTTGCCATTAAGTGATAGTGATTCAAAAAATGGAATTAACAATGTTTTTGAATATTTATCAATTATCAGCTGGCAGTGTATACCCCTGGGTGTTGTGCACCATTTTTGTTTTTGAACTCTGCTTTGATTCCCAGTTCCTAGCACTCCTTGCTCTCAGGTTTTTATTTAAGCCTCTGTCAAGTTTCTGCATACTGTATGTGTGTTTAGTCTCTGGATTATGTTTCTCCTTGATGCTAACTTATTTGTGTTTGGTGGTGCCAGGGGTGTGTAATGTATTGGGCTGTTACAATATCTATATGGGGCCTGATTTTGTTGACACGCCCTAGGTAGATCATATAATTATAAATTTGGAGTTTTAATTCCAGGTCCCCAGAAGGATGATGTTGTGTTTCCGATTTTATTTATTTATTTAGTGTGTTTTTTCACAATGTATTATTTCTCATCATGTGTTTTGATGTACCAGTGTATAAAATATCATATTGAATAAACACTCTAATACTGTATGAAAACATCCGGTCCTCGCAATTACTTTAAAACCTGAATGTGTGTATAATTTATTCCCTGAGCCTGATCAGGCAGTAACAGAGTTTTTTTTTTTTACACTTGCGCTTGTCAATTATTCATCTCACACGAGCAGGCTAATGAGGCAGAACATACAGATGATAAACGACAAAGAAAAACAGATCTGGGAAACGAAGTGATGGGGCAAATAAACCAACAGGGTGTTTAGGAGGTAATGAACTGATTAGGCTGAACATCGTCTGGTGGTTGTTTAGTCTTGTGATCATCTCCACTTTCCAGGATGTCGAAAGCTCATCTGGAAATAATAAACTCGATGATAAAACTGGTAAACCTAAACTAAACCTAAGTTTTATGCAGATCATTGGCTTCCTGCTGTTCCTGTATATCAATGCTTAACAATGCATTTGTGCAAATCACTGTAAACAGTGAGATCTAGTGAGGCCATGAATCACACAAGTGAAAAGAGGAGAGAGAGAGAGAGAGAGAGAGAGAGAGGTGTCAAACTGAGAAAAGAAAAACAAAAGCATAGAGAGACAGTGATGCAAACTTTCAAAACAAAGTTAAACAGCCATAAATCAGCACTGCGCGTGTATGTTTGTGTGTGTATGGGCACACAGCTGGACTGTGTTCTGCCTACAGCAAAGGTTTTCACGTTACCATCTGCACCGCGGCATAGTGCCGCATGAAAATAAAATCGCATTTTGAAAAATGTGATGTCAGACATGAAAGGCTTGCACTGGTGTAATAAAACCCTTGGACCTGGATGAACAATATCAGAAATCCGAAATAATCAAATTTGAAACTGACAGTTGCATTAGCTGGATGTGTTGTCAAATGGTGTGCAGCTGAAAGCCATAAAAATATCTCTGCACACCTTCATCTTTGTCTCTTGTCATATGTCCCTGCTGTTTCTTGGAGAATTTCAGGAATGTCCTGCTTAAAACTTCTGTTCCTGAGTCCCCTCCACCACAACCCCTAATCATGAAGCCAGACGCACCCTACAGTTATAAACTTTTATTCACACACATGCATACACACGCAGACCCACACACACAAGACAGTGAAGATCAGCATAGGTTTATGGTCACACACAGCAACTACAAAACAGACACACAAACACAGGCTTAACATCTGGCAGGAAACAAGGATGACACATAACCATATGGGCTGGAAAACAGTGATACACACACACGCACACACGTGCACGCACACACACACACATTCCTCTTATTCCAAACTCAGGATGGCATGTCGTACCTGTTTATAGGTACTGTACGTTTACCATCGCTGGAGCCAATGCGTTCATGTTCTCATGTTAGTTATATCAGCTATAAATGCTCATTCCTTCATAGAGCTGCACAATTAATCACATAAAAATCGAATCGTGATATGGACCTGTGCAATTATTTAATTTCCAAAGGGTGCAATTTATTACATGTAATATATGCATAGTCGGGAGTTTCTCAATAATTTAAGCACAGCTGTGGGTAAATGTTTTGATTTAATTTATTAATTTTCACAACATCTGATGCGTCAGTGTTTTTAGATCTTTTTCACAGATGTTATTATGGTATACTCCAGTATAATTACAAGCATTTCATAACAGACAAAAGGATTTTTATTGACAATTACATTAAGTTATGCAAAGAGTCAATATTTGACTCTTTCTCAAGACCTCTGTAATTCGCCCTGGCATGCTGTCAGTCAATTTCTGGACCGCATCCTCACTGATGGCAGCCCAATCTTGCACAATCAATACTTAGTCAAAATGTGTAGGTTTTTGTTTGTCCACTTGTCTCTTGACGATTAACCACAAGTTCTTAATGAAATTAGGGTTTCTTTTGATGATTTGTTCCCTGAGCCACTTAGTTATCGCTTTTGTGAAACAAGCCCACGCATGAATGATCTCGGGACGCTTTACTGTTTACATGACGCAGGACCTCTCACCACCCTCTCTGTTTTGTCTGATTTTAAATACAACTAATTACGTTACCATACTGGAGATTGTCCCATTATAACCCTATACCCTATAGTGTCCGCCATACAAGTCCATATGAAAGAGCTTTAACTATAGAAATGACAATGTATGATAACACCTTCTGACCAATCAGATTAAAGAATTCAACAGCACTGTCAGATGTCCAAATAAAAACTGAAAAAGAAACAAAAACTTGCTGAGTTGAAGGGCCTTTCCTACATTACAGAATTTAATCCCAAGCCAGTATAATCTCGAGACCTGAAGAAGTCCTAGTTTGGTCATAAGGACGTTCGTCAATGTTTGTTACGGCTCTGCATGGCTCAGGAGAAATCAAAGCCATCCAAAAATATCCAAATTCAAGGGTGTTCTACAATGTGAAGTGTTTTATTTTAACAGTTTATGGTTCTGCTACAAACAACTAAGGACATCAGAGTTGACAGTAGGAGAGCATGAGAGCATCTTCCAGAGGTCTATCATCCTTTTTCCCTGTCACACTTCTTCACACACTGGCCTGTGTGCAAACATTGCTGTGTTCTCCACATGACCTGTGCTTATTCCATTATTCATACTTATTTTTTTTCAAAATCCTTTCTCACTCTTTCACAATTTTTACCTACTGTAGCGTATTCATTACTTGCCCTCATATTAATGTCTTACTTCAAACCTTTACAATTTACGCCTTGTTTTTACATCATGCTCTTTATTTCAATTTACATCAAGTACCTACAGTAATTTCACGCCTTAATTATCCCAGCCACTACCCTTACCTCACAGTCACTGGTACTACCTTAGAATCACAAGGACGCTACTGTTACACTGAATTTTCTCCTCACTGTTTCTCTTCAATTGCACCTGGTAACTATGAACTTAATTAAACAGGCAGAATTATGAACATCATTCAAACAGGAAGAAGTTTGTTCCTAATGGTTCCAAACTAATTGTCCCTAATGGTTTTCATATGAGAATAATACATAAAAGGACATAGAAACAATATGTGTGGGGTAAAATGTCATGTCCGGATATGAGGATTTTTGGGGTCTGAAGAGGTTATAATTTCACTCTAGTCACTAGGTGTGACTTAAAATCACAAAGTTATGTCTTAGTATCAGAAATATTTTTTACCTCAGATTCTCTAGCTGTATCTAACAATCAAAAAGATATTTTAGCACACATTTATAAGTTGTATCTTAAATTTATGCAATTTACCTTACAGTCACTATACAGTACTATCAATATACTATATTATACACAGTAACTACTGTAGCTATCTATCACAACCTAGCTATAAACTTACACACACACAAAGTCTTAGTCACTTGCTGTATCTTGGAATCATATTCAGTAGTTCTATTTTAAAATCACTAAATATACTTTACAGTAACTAGCTATATCTCAAAATCACAAATACATTTTCACAAAGCCAGATGTTTCACTTTTTACCTCAGACCTGCTTTCCCCACACAAATTTTACCTCACAGTTACTAGTTACTAGGTTTATTCACTTTTTTATAGCTCTCATTGTTTTAGACTTTGTTTAGTCGCAGCTTAGACTCAACAATTCCACATCACACATTCACCAGTTTTACCTCAGAGTCACTAACTCTACCTTACACACTGAATACCCAGATAGCAAGGTGACATTGATTCAATGTTGAAATTTCATCAGAATCATCATTTTGGTTGAGGTTGATTTTTCA